>JAKCPB010000771.1:0-211659 GCA_021442155.1 Cymbidium sinense | reverse complement strand
GTTGGTTAGTGGTTATTGTTGGTATTCTAACTTTGTTCTAGCCTCTCTCTGGGTTATTGTGACTAGTCTGTTATGGTTTTTATTTGGTGGTTTGGCTACTAGCTGGTTGCTGGTTGGTTGCTTTTTGTTTAATGGTGATGGATTTGGAACTCTATGTACTACTGGCCTTGGATGTTTACTTGTATCAGGTATGCTAACTATGATGGCTTTGATGTTACTCATCTTCTAGTTGGTAGCATTACATATGATTATAACCCTTCTTTATGAAGTTTGGATGCTCATATGTATTATTGCCCATTGAGATGATCCTAACTAATCTCGAGCCTTCTCTTTCCAAGCTCTCTCCTTTTCCTCTCTTTATCCTTATCATTTTTAGGTATGACTTTTGCCTTTATAGTGTTTCGCAGATTTTTTTTACAAGTTGAAACTGTATAGAGGGTATGGTTGTTGCTCAGTCAACCTAAGTGATGTTGTTGTGGATCTTGCTTATCTTGCTTTTTCAAAGGAATCATGAACTGCTACTAACTCATCCTTTTACTATTTTCAAGATTTGTTTGTCTTACTCTATTTTTTTTTCTCTTATGCCTTTTAATCAGATCTATCATTTTCTTTTCTTTTCTAATGTACTTAGATGGGGTTTAGCTCTCTAGGTTTCTTATAGAGTAGTAGAATTTTAGAGCTTTACCCCTTTTAAAGACATTGTCTCTTTTCCTTTTATGGTAATAAAATTCTAACTTTTCCACAAAAAATAAATATCTTAAACCTTAAACCTTAAACAACCCTAAACTCTAAAACCCTAAACTCTAAACCCTAAATGCTAAATCCTAAACACTAAACTCAAAAACCTTAACCCTAAACTCTAAAACCATAAACCCTAAACCTTAAACTAGCCTTAAACCCAAAAGCCTAAACACTAAACCCTAAATGCAAAACCTTAAACCCTAACCCTAAATCCTAAACCTGAAACCCTAAAAACATAAAATCAAAAATCCTAAACCTAAACCCTAAAGCCTAAACTAGAAACCCTAACCCTAAACCCAAAACCCCGAACATTAAACCCAAACCTAAAGTAACTAAAAAAATTAAAAAATAAACCTAAACCCTAAAACCTGATAAACTTAAACCAAAAAATAAACCATAAGAATGGGAAAAACCTTAATGGTAGGAACATCACCGGCCAACCAGCTCGCCTAGATCTGGCAAAGGACGTAAATTGAAGTATGTCGATTTGGAGGTGGTGTTGGAGGCTAGAGGAGCGACAGAGGTTACATTCGTGGTAGTGGGAGAGGGAGGGATTGGGGATATGTTGGGGGATCTCGCTACTTGAGAGGTTGGGGTGGTACTAATGGGAACTGAAGAAACTGAAGAATGGCAGATCCGACTGCTACTTATGGAATCAGATACAGTAGAGACAGTTATCTAGGGTTTTGATTTGCTCTATGCTCATTTTTTATCTATGTCATCACGTGTCTTAGAAAACTTGGTGTGTTACTTGGTTGATGAAATCGAAAAGAAGAAATGTTGAACCAAAATTTGTTCTCTATTAAAAAGAAAACCAAAAACCATAAATGCTAAACTAAAACCTGAACCTTAAACCCTAAACCTAAACCTACAATCGTAAACCCTAAAACCTAAACCCTAAAATGGTAAACCCAAAACCCAAAACCCTAAAACCTACAACCCTAAACCTCAAAGCCTAAACCCTAAACCAAAAACCCTAAACCCTAAACCCTAAACCCTGAAGCTTAAACTTTAAAAATCTAAAAACCTAATCCTAAACTAAATAAAACCCAAAAATAAAATAAATAAAAAAACTTAAATCTAAATAAAATGAAAACCTAAACTAAAACCTAAACCTAAACCTAAACCTAAAAATAAAATAAAATAAAAAAAAAACTAAATTAAAATATAATAAATAAAATCCTAAGCTAAACTAAAAAAATAAAATAAGCTAAGAATAAAAGCATAAAAAATAAAACTAAACATAAAATAAAAATAAAATAAACCTAAAATAAAATAAAATAAAAACCTAAACTTAAGAAATAAACATTAAAATAATATCTAAACCCTAAACTAAAAAAACCTAAACCAAAAATAAAAATAAAATAAATAAAATAAAATAAACTTAAACCTAAACTAAAATAAATTAAACTAAAATAAATAAAAGTTAAACCTAAAACTAAACTAAATAAGACAAAATAAACTAAAAATAAACCTAAACCTAAAATAAAAAAATTAAAACCTAAAAATAAACCTAAATAAAAACTTAAAACCTAAACCTAAAAAAATAAAATAAAAACCTCAACCTAAACCTAAAAATTAAAATAAAACCTAAACCTAAAATATAAAATAAATAAAATAAACTCATTGAAAATAAACCTAAACTTAAAAAATAAACTAAAATATATATAAACATAAACTAAAATAAAGAAACTAAACTAAATAAAAGTAATAAATAAACTTAAATAAAAATAAAAAATAAAATAAACTAAAATAAATAAAATATAAACTAAATAAGCCTAAACCTATCAATTTACTTAATTTTAAAAAAAACCATAAACCCTAAACCCTAAACCCCAAACCCTAAACCTTAAACCAACAACCTTAAACCCTAAACCCTATACACTAAAACCCTATGCCGAAAACCCTAAACCCTAAACCCTAAAACCCAAAACCTAAACCCTAAACCCTAAACCCTAACCCTAAACCCTAAACCCCAAACCCTAAACCTAAAGTAACTAAATAAATTATAAAATAAACCCAAACCCTAAAACCTAATAAATATAAACCTAAACTTAAACCCTAAGAATGATATCTCCTTTTGACAGGTTGAGATTATTTTTGGTGTCTGTTGAGATTTACTTGCCACTAGTTTTGGTGGCTCTCCTCTTGTTGGTCCCACTGTTGGTTTTAGGATGGCATGGTGATTGGCAGGCTTCAGAGCTTGCTTATTTGCATTTTTTTCTTAGCCTCCTTTTTTCTTGTGAGGGTTTTTTGGCTGGTGGTTGCTTGATGGTTGTGGTTTTTTCCTAGTCTTTTACTTTTGGTTTTTGCTATCTAGCATGATTATTGATTATTGGTTGGGCTATGGGCTTTGTTCCTTCTGGGATGAGTTTACTCTCTGAGATTGCCATCTAATTTTTTTGTCCCTTTTGGTGGTTTTTTAAAGTTTTTTATGGTGTTTTCTATTGGTTGGATGGCACATTCTCATTTCTTTCTAGTGGGATGAACCTATATGTGGCTTTTATGTTTATCTCTTTTACTATTTCTCTGATTCTTCTATGGTCATGGGTGGCCTGATGGTATTTGTATTATTGGTTGGTGGATCAGAATTTTAGTTCTTTACCTTTGGTCTTTATTTGTTTTGGGTGGCTTTGATGGTGGTTGTTTCTTGGTTGTTGTCTTGTTTGGTTTTTTCTTCTGTTTGGTGATGGTTAGTTGTATTTAATCGATCATAAATACTAGAACTTGAGCTCTTGTTAGTTATTTGGTTTAATTGAGGTGAGTTGGTTATGAAGGGTGAGATGCTCCCTCTATTATCCGGTAGCATCATATGTGATTGTAAACCCTTCTCAAGTATGGATACTCACATATCATGTTTCCCCTTGAGATGAATGTCACCGCTGCCATAAGATTTTATCATTTTGTTCCTTTTGTGTATTTAACCTTATTTCTAGTTGTTTATCTCTATATTAAGTTCTTTGCAAGTTTGTAGTGTTTTGTTAGGTGGTTTGTGCATGTCTTAGAAGATTTTGGGATATAGATGGCTTTGGCTGGCCTTCTTGGAATTTGGTGTTGTTCTTTCTTCATTTTGCTTTGGTTTTTTTGTAATAGGTAGGAAATTTATCTCTTTAGGTTAATTGTAGCTCTTTGAGCAGTATTTTAGAGATTTATCCCCTTTAATGACCTTGTATCCATTTCTTTTCGGCAATATAATTCTCCCACTTTTGATTTTTAAAATAAACTCTAAGAATGGGCAGAACCTTGATGGCAGGAACATCACCATTAACCAGGCTTAGTCTAGATCTAGGGAGAGGCAAGGGCGGCGTTATCACGGTGGTGGTGGGGATGAGATCGGTGGATATGGAGGTGGTGGTCAGCAATGGTGGTTATGGAAGGTGGGAGGAGCGAGAGGTTACACCATGGTGGTGGCGAGGGAGAGATTGGAGATATGATGGTGGATCCTACTACTCAAGAGGCCGTGGGTGGTTTTGATTGAAAGAAACTAAAAAAAATAGCTGATCCGATTTCCTACTTATGGAACTGTCTTTACAGTAAAATGATTCTAGTTATCTAGAGTTTTGATCTACTCTATGCGTGCTCATTTTTTTATCTCTGTCGTCGCTTGTGTCTTAAAAAACTTGGTGTGTTACTTGGTTAATGAATTCAAAAAGTAGAAAAATTGAATCTAAATTTGTTCTCTGTTAAAAAAAATAACCAAAAACCCTAAACCCTAAATTAAAACCTGAACCCTAAACCCTAAATACTAAACTCTAAACCCTAAAAATCCTAGACCCTAAACCCTAAAATGTAAACCTTAAATCCTAAAACCCTAAACCCTAAACCATAAACCCTAAAACTTAAACCCTAAACCCTAACCCTAAAAAAGAATTAAAAACCCTACATCGTAAACACTAAACCCCACACCCTAAACCCAAAACTGTAAACTAACCCTAAACCCTAAACCCTAAACCCTAAACCCTAAAAAGCAAAAAACTAAACCTAAACTAAATAAAACCTAAAAATAAAATAAATAAAAAAACTAAAGAAAAATAGAATAAAAAATTAAAATAAAATAAAAACATAAATTAAAACCTAAACTTAAACATAAAAATAAAAATAAATAAATAAAAACCAAATAAAAATAAAATAAATAAAATTCTAAACTAAAATAAAAAAAATAAAAAAAACTAAACCTAAAATAAAAATAAAATAAACCTAAAATATAATAAAATAAAACTAAATAAAAACCTAAAAAATAAACATAAAATAAATAAAAATAAAAAACCTAAATCCTAAACTAAAAAAAACCTAAACCTAAAATAAAAATAAAATAAACCTAAAGCTAAACTAAAATTAACTAAACTAAAATAAATAAAAGCTAACCTAAACGTAAAATAAACTAAACCAACACCTAAATCTAAACTAAACTAAATAAAATAAATTAAAAATAAACCTAAACCTAAACTAAAAAATAAAACCAAAAAATAAACCTAAAATAAAAACCTAAAACCTAAACCTAAACCTAAAAATAAAAAATAAAAGCTAAACCAAAAAAAAAAATAAAATAAAAATAAAAAAATAATAAATAAACCTAAACCTAATGTAAACCAAAAAAATAAACTAAAATAAAAAAAAACCTAAACTAAAATAAATAAACTAAACTAAATAAAAATAATAATAATAAACCTAAATATAAATAAAAAAATCAAATAAACAAAAAATAAAAAAATTAACAAAATAAGCCTAAACCAACCATTTTACTAATTTTAACAAAAATAAAAAAAAGAAAATAAAAGAATAAAAAAACCCTAACTCTAAACCCTAAACCTATAACCCTAAACTTACAACCCAAATCCAAAAACTCAAAACCCTAAACCCTAAACCATAAACCTTAAAACTTAAACCCTAAAACCTAAACCCTAAAACCATAAACCCTAAACACTAAATCTTAAACCCTAAACTCTATTAAAAAAAATCTTAAACCCTAAACTAAAACCTAAACCTTAAACCTATAACCTAAACCCTAAACCTTAAACCCTAAAAACCCTAAACACTAAACACTAAACCTAAAACCCAAACTAAAAACCCTAAAACCCTAAATCAAAAAGCCTATACCCTAAACCCTAAAACCTAATTAGAAAATAAAATAAAAATCTGAACTAAACCTAAACTAACCTAAACCTAAGAATAAAATAAGAAAGAAAATAAAATAAACTAAAATAAATAAAATAAATAAAACTAAATAAAAATAAAATAAATTAAACCTAATAAAATATAATAAAACTAAATAAAAAAATAAACCTAAAAATAAACCTAAAATAAATAAAACACATAAACCCTAAATTTAAAAAAACCTAAACCAAAAAAAAAAATAAATAAACCCTAAAGTAAAATGAATTAAACTAAAATAATTAAAACCTAAACCTAAAAATAAACTACACCTAAACCTAAACTAAATAAAATAAAATAAACTAAAAATAAACCTAAGCCTAAAATAAAAATTAAAACCTAAAAAAACCTCAAATAATAACCTAAAACCTAAACTTAAAAAAATAAAAAAAACCTAAACCTAAACTTAAAAAATATAATAAAAGTAAAACTAAGCTAAAAAAACCTAAACATAAACTTAAACCTAAAAAATAAAGTAAAATAAGATAACTTAAACTAAAATAAATAAAAAAATCCTAAATAAAAATTAAAAATAAAATTCACTAAAATAAATAAAATAAACTAAATAAAGTAAATAAATATAAACCTACTAATTTACTTAATTTTTTTTAAAAAAACCCTAAACCATAAACTAAAAATAAAACCAAAAAATAAACTTAGGAATATATAACTTAAATAAAATAAAAACTAAACATAAATTAAAAATAAAATAAACTTAAAATAAACGTAAAATAGAATAAAATAAAACCTAAATAAAATCCTAAGCCTAAAAAAAAAAACCTTAAAATAAATAAATAAATAAAACCTAAACCTAGAACCTAATAAAAAAACTAAACCTAAAATAAAATTAAATAATTAAATTAAAATAAACCTAAACCTAAATTAAAATAAACTAAACTAAAATAAATAAAACCTAAACCTAAACCTAAACTAAATGAAATAAAATAACCTAAAAAAAAAACTAAAATCTAGAAAAAAAAATAAAAACTAAAAATAAACCTAAAATAAAAACCTAAAACATAAACCTAAGAAAATAAAATAAAACCTAAACCTAAACCTAAACCTAAAAATAAAAAAAATAAAACCTAAATCTAAAAAATAAAATAAAAATAAAACTCAACTAAAAATAAATAAACCTAAACCTAAACCTAAACCTAGAAAATAAAGAAAAATAAAAAACCTAAACTAAAATAAATAAACTAAACTAAATAAAAATTAAAAATAAACATAAATAAAAAATGTAAAATATACTAAAAAAAATAAACCTAAACCTATTAGTTTACTTATTTTTTTTTAAAAAAACTCTAAACCTTAAGATAACCCTAAAATTAAAACCCTAAAAACCCTAAATCCAAAAGCCTAAACACTAAACCTAAACCCTAAACCCTAGTCCCTAACCCTAAACACTAAACCCTAAAACCCTAAACCCAAAACCTTAAACCTTAAACCCTAAAACCTAAAATCTAAACCTAAATTAAATAAAACCTAAAAATAAAATAAAAGTTAGCCTTAAATAAACTAAACCCAAACCATAAACTAAATATAATAAAATAAACTAAAATAAAACCTATACATAACAACAACAAATAACAACAACAACAATAATACCTTAATCCCACTAGGGTTGAAATCCTTCATCTCTGTGTCTTATGTCAAATTCTCATTTAAATCTGTATGCTAAGATCATTTTTTATACATCTTAACCAAGTATTTTTAGGTCTACCTCTACCTTTCTTAACATAAGGCAAATCTAATGCATCTACTCTTAATGTCATCGATGGTCGACGCTTTATGTGGCCAAACCATCTATAGAGACTCCCCTAATCTTATCTACCACTGGGCTACTCAACTTTTTGAATATACTCATTTTGTATTCTATCTCTAAGAGTAAAGCCACTCATCCTAAGTATCCTCATCTCGTAACACTTAACTTAGTCTTATGCTTCTCTTTTATTGGCCAACATTCTACACCATAAGTCATTGAGGTCTTACCACCATCTTATAAAATTTTCCTTAAGTTTAAGTGGAACTTTTCTATCACATAAGCAGTATTCCTCCACTTCAACCATCCATCTTTAATTCTTAATAAAATCTCCATCTATTTCACCATCATTTTGAACAATAGAGCCTAAATATCTGAAACACTCACTCTTATTAATGACTTATTCACCTAATGTCACAACACTACCATTAGAACTTCTACAACTAAAATTACACTCCATATATTTAGTTTTAGATCTATTTAAATGATAACCATTAGACTCTAGATTTGACCTCCATAATTCAAGTTTCTGTTGGACTCCCTCTCTAGTCTTATCAACAAGAAGAATGTCATCGCAAAAGCATACACCAAGGTACATCTTCTTGTAAATGCCTAGTAAGAACATCCATAACTAAAGTAAAAAAAGGGGGCTTAAAGCTCATCCTTGATGTAATCCAACCGAAATAGGAAAATATTTTGTCAATCTCCTTATTTTGGACAAATGTAGCTCTAGTATACATATCCTTAATGACTTAAACATAACCAATATTAACTCCTTTCTATTCTAGAACTCTCCAAAGAACATCTTTGAAACTTTATCATAAGCTTTCTAAATCAATAAATATCATATGTAGATCCTCCTTACTTTCTCTATGCTTCTCCATCAAACCCCTTAACAAATGTATATCATCCATAGTAGATCTGCATGAAACCAAGAAACTTATTTACATTATAACCTATGCTCAATTACTCTCTCCATAATTTTAATGTATGGCACATTAACTTAATTCCTTTATAATTTGCACACTCTTGTGCATCACCTTTATTCTTAAATATAGGAACCAACAAACTCTTTCTCCACTCATCTGGCATCTTTTAGTCTTTAAAATGACATTAAAAAGATTTGTAAGCTAAGAAATTCCTTGATCTCCTAAACATTTCCACAATTCTATTGGAATATTATCTGATCCTACTTCTTTTCCATATTTCATTTTCTTTAAGGCTTCACTAACTTCAAATTTACTAATACGATGATAAAAATGAAATTCTTTATGTTTGTTTAGGGTATTAAGGTTGCTAAAATCAATTGGACTTTCAGATCCTTCATTGAAAAGTTTATCAAAATACCTCATCCACATATTTTCAATATCTTTTTCTAAAAAAAGCATTTTATTATTTTCATCCTTAATACACCTCACTTGAACTATGTCTTTACTTCTCTTATCTCTTTGGTTGGCTAACTTATACATACATCTTTCACCTTCTGGTATCTATTGTATAAATCACTAAAAGCTAAATTTTTTTGCATCATATATTGCTTTCTTAGAATCTCTATAAGCCACTTTATATCTTTCCCAATTCTCCAAGTTTTTACATCTAAACCAAGTTTTATAACAATACTTCTTATTTTTTATCTTTTCTTGCACACTCTGACTCCACCACCAACTATTCTTATTAAAAGCTTTTCCTTTTGATTCTCCAAGCTCATCTTTAGCAACTTGCTTAATTTCACTTGTTATTTTTTTCCACATAATGTTAGCTTCCTCATGAACATCCCAAGTTCTAATCTCTTGTAGCTTGCTCTTAAAAATATTTTTATTTGTGTTCTTTAAGTGTCCCCATCTAATTCTAGACAATAATTTGGTTTATTTTTTCTCTTACAACCTTTCATCTTAAAATCTAAAACTAACAATCGATGTTGGGTACTTAGATTTTCACTTAGAATGACCTTATAATCTTTACAATCAAAATGATCTATTTTTCTTATCAGAAAATAATCAATCTGTGTTTTACTAGATCCATTTTTATAAGTAAAATATGTTCATCTCTTTTCTTAAATAAAGTGTTAGCAACTACAAAATCATAAGCTAAAGCAAAATCTAATATAGTCCTACCTTCTTCATTTGTCACTCCAAATCCATAACCACCATGAATACTTTTAAAATCTTCTACCACTTTACCAACATGTCCATTTAAATCTCCTCCAATAAATACTTTTTCTTCAAGAGGTATCTTTTGTATTAATCCCTCTAATTCATTCCAAAATTTTTCTTTTGTGCTTACCTCCAAACCTACTTGAGGAGCATAGACACTTATAACATTGATAATTTTAGTATCAACAATAATCTTTAAAGCTATAATTCTATCTCCACATCTATTAATATTTATAACATTATCCTTCAAAATTTTATCTATAATCATACCTACACCATTTCAACTTCGACTTTTACCTGAATACCAAATTTTAAAATCTAAACTGTCAATCTCCTTGGCTTTCTCCCCAACCCATTTAGTTTCTTGAGCACATAAAATATTTATCTTTCTATGAACCATAATATCTATTAATTCCATTAATTTACTTGTAAGCGTACCTATATTCCAAGATATTAACCTTATTCTAGTTTCATGGACTAACTTCTTTGCCTGCATCCATCCATAATGTGGGAACCCTTGCTTATTTAACACCGCACCCATCGATGTAAATGCTCTAGCACATTTTTTATTCCCAAGCCGCTTCACTGTGGGACTCTAGCATTAACATAATGATTTAAAGGATTCATGTCATGATTATTTTGACAAGTTTTATACTGGCTGTCGACTACCTAACACAACCCTCCACTTTTTACATTCGGACTTAGGACCGGCAATGGTAGTGTTAAAAAAAAACCTATAAAACCTAAAAAATAAACCTAAAAAAACCTAAAACCTAAAATATATAAAATAAAACCTAAACCTAAATATAATATAAAATAAAATAAAAATAAAACAAAATTAAAAAATAAAAATAAACCTAAACCTAAAAGATAAACAAAAATGGAAAACCTAAATTAAAATAAATAAATTAAACTAAATAAAAATATGAAATAAAATTAAATAAAAATGTAAAATAAACTAAATAAACATAAACCTATTAGTTTACTTAATTTAAAAAAAAAACCTAAATGCTAAACCCTAAACCCTAAACCCTAAACACTAAATCCAAAACCCTAAGCCCTAAACTAACCCCAAACTAAACCCCTAAACCCTAAAACCTAAACCTAAACCTTAAACCTTAAACCTTAATCCCTAAACAAACCCTAAACCAAGCCATAACTTAAACCTAAACCCTAAAACCCTAAACCCTAAACCTTAAACCTAAAACCTAACTAAACCAAAATTAACTAAACACTAAAACCTAAACTCCTAATACTCCTTAAACTAACTCCTAAACCTAACCTAAACCTTAAACCAAACTTAAACCCTATCTAAACCTAAAGCCTAAGAACTAAACCCTAAACACTAAACACTAAACCCTAAACTAAAAAACCTAAACCAAAAAAAACTTAAACCCTAAACCCTAAACCCCTAAACCAATCTAAACCCTAAACCTAAACTAACCCTAAACCTAAACCCTAAACCTAAACCTAAACTAAACCTAAACTAAACCTCAACTAACTAAACCTAAACTAAAACCTAAACTAAACCCCTACACCCTAAACTCTATAAACCAAAACCTAGTAATCCTCCTTTGTGGCTATGCCAATTTCATTTTTCCTTCAGCATCCCCATCTCACATTTTTTGGTGGATCCTTCATCATTATCGACCATTTTATGAATATCCGCCACTCATGTGATGTGTCTCTTCTGAATATGGCTATGGTGACCTCAAACCCACGGATTGCATCTCCTAATTTGGATGATCTAACTAGGGCATCCAATTTTTTTGGGATTCCTGAAACTAATGCCATACCTGCTATTAAATCCTTTAAGGATGCACTTTCTGGTAAGAGCTCTACCATATCTGACTAGGTGAATATGATTTTGACTTCTTTTTGAGGTATGCCTGCAATCATGTGTTTGGATCATGATGTCAAAAAGCTTACAAAACCTTTTGAATTTACTTTGGTTGGAAAGTTTGCGCTTCAATTTGGAAAAGATCTGATCCTTTCTTCATAACCTTAAACTTTCAGGTGCTTTCTCTATTGGCTTGATCAATCCAAGACATATTTTGATTCAACTTATGAACGATTTGGATTATTCAAGGGTTTTCTCGCATCGATCTTATTTTATCTTTAACTGTCAAATACATTTGTTGAAGTGGTCTCCCCTTTTTGATATAAAGGATGAATCACTTATTATTCTTGTCTAGTTAGCTCTTCTAAATATAAGAATCCATTATGTTACCCGCCAAATTTTATTTATTATTGAGGCCCTTTTTGGTCGGCCACTCCAAATTGATCAAGCAATCGCTGTGAGATCTTGTCCCTCTATTGCTCATATATTGGTTGAACTTGACATATCTAAAAAATATACTAAGAAGGTTTGAAAAGTTTGGTTATTTATAAAAGGTCAAATTTGAAAATTTTTTGGTTTTCTGTTCCCATTGCAAGATACATGGTCATGATAATTCGGATTATTTTGTTCTTCAACTGCATCTTAAAAAGAAAATTTTGAATGATCATAACTTGAAATTGGCTTCTGATAAAGTTAATAAAACTATTTGTATGCCTAAAAATAACTTAAATGTTGATATTAGGGACTCTTGGAATCTTTTGATGTTCCTAAAATTGTTCTGCTTCATTTTGACCATGACAAAGGTACTAATAATGTTGAAAAAGATGGTTTTCCCAACAACCTTTCTTTACATGAGAATATGCCTATTATGGCCATGGTTTTCTAATGAGTCTATTCCTTCTTCTTTGCTGGCATTAATTGATGAGAATGAGTATTTAAATGATAACTTGAATGTGGCTAAAATTCTTGAGCAAAATACTGATTCTAACATTGGTAATTATGCTTTGAATGGCATAATATCTTCTCCTTCCCCAAGATTGATCTTCATTCTAATCCCACTTTTCAATAAAATGCTGATTTGGAGGAGGGGGAAGTTGTGATTAGAGATGTTCTTGCTGATCCTTATCCTATTAATGATATTTCTAATCAATCTCTATCCAATGGTGACACTTGGGATAAAAACAAAAAATTCTAAACTATCCTTTAAAAAAAAACTAAAAACTCTAAGATGCAACCTCCTATTTTTGTTAGATCTACTAGATCTGGATCCTCTTCACATAAACAATGTGTTGTTTCAATTTTTTTCTTAGAAGAGGATTTGTTATTCTTTCTCTCTCTCTCTCTCTCTCTCTATCTCTCTCTTTGTATTATTATCCTTTAATTTCTTTTACAATTTTCTTTATGTTTAATTTTTTTATTTGGAATGTTAGAGGGATTGGTACCCTCACTATTCATAATCATATTAGAAATCTCTGTAAAATTAACAATATCTCTTTACTTATTATTATTCAACCTCTTATACATGTCGATAAAATCAATCATGTTACTAGAATGCTTTGTAGTAATTTATTTTCTAACATCAAGAATAAAATTTGGTGCTTTTGGAATAGCTTCTTAAATGTTTTAATTTTAGATGATCTAGAACAAGTTGTCAATGCTCAAATTTCTTTTGGTGACTCGTGTGGGCTCTTTATTTATGCTTCTTGCAATAGAGCTAGTCGAAATGTTCTTTGGGAGAATTTGAGAAGTTTTGCTCTTTCTGTTAACAAACCTTGGTTGGTTGGGGGTGATTTCAACACTATTATGTATTCTTCAGAAAGAAGGAGTGGTTGCTCGCCTAATATTCATTATATGGAAGAACTTTCTAATATGATTCTTGATTGCAATCTTTTTTACATTGGTTTTAAAGGCTCTAATTATACTTGGCAAAACTCTAAGCTCTGGAAACATTTAGAAGAATTCTTTTCAACTCTCATTGGATTAATTAATTACCTCTTACCTCTGTTGACCATTTTATTAAAACTTTATCTAATCAATCCCCACTTTTGGTTTATGTTAAAGAAAACTCTAAAATATTAAACATCTCGCCCTCTTTCAGATTTTAAAATATGTATATTTGACATCTAGATTTTCTTAAAATCATGGCCATTAATTAGATTTCTCCTTTACTCCCTAATGATTCGATTAGGGGTATGAATAGATTATATTTTAAGCTTAAAAAGCTGAAAGAAAATTTGGTTTGGTGGAACAAACATTATTTTTAAAATATTTTTGCTAATATAAAAAACATGGAACTTTTGGTTTGTGAACTTGAAAATGCTATTTTTACTAACACTTCTAAGCTTGAAGATTTGAATGAAGCTAAAGATAAACTGCTTAATTATTAGAATATGGAAGAGACCTATTTGCAGCAAAAAGATGCTAGTAAACATATTGTTGATGGGTACAAAAATACCAGGTATTTTTATGCTTTATTTAATAAAAAGTGAGCTTTAAATTATATCCAAAAAATGAAAAATGATATTGGAGATTGGATTCGATATTAATGTTATTAAAGATTATGTTATTAACCACTTTAGAAATATGCTTAATAAAAGCCACTCTTATGAAGCAATTTCTAATTCACATTTGATCCCTCTATTATTACCAATGATGATAATCATTACTAGGTTTCCTACAAGATGAGATTGGTAAAGTTCTCAATAGCATGAACATTGATTTCATTATCGGTCGAGGGTTATCTTGTTCAATTTTTCAAAATTGTTGGTCTATTATTAAGCATGACTTAATCGATGCTATTGTTGATTTTTTATTGGTAATCCTCTCCTTAAATATTTTCAAGTACTTCCATTGTTCTCATACCTAAAAAAGATAATCCAGATTCTTGGAGTGATTTTATTAGTCTTTAAACTTTCTTTAATAAATTTATTTATAAAATTCTTACTAATATACTTAGTCCTTTACTTCAAAAAAATTATCTCTCTCAACCAAACTAGTTTTGTTAGAGGGAGATCTATATCTGATAACATTCTTCTTGCTCAAGAGCTTATTCATGATTTTGATGTTCCAACTAGAGGTGGTAACATCCTTTTTAAATTAGATATTTCTAAAGCTTTTGATAATATCTCTTAGGATTTCCTTTTAAATATCGTGCATTTATTTGGTTTCTCTGATAATTTCATTAACCTTATTAAAAACTAAATTAATAATGCTTGGTTTTCAATTCTTCATAATTGTGAAGCTTTAGGCTTCTTTCCTTTTTTTCATGGATTGAGATAAGAATATCCTTTGTCCACTTCTTTGTTTATTATTACTGTGGAATACCTTTCTAGGAGTTTAAGTGATTTATTCAATAACAACCCTAGCATGTACTTTAAAACCCTTGGTGGTATCCCTGTTTCTCATCATAGCTTTGTTGATGATTTTGTTATCTTTTGTAATGCTTCTTTTCATCATATCAAAAGACTTAAGAAATTTTTAAATAATTTTGGTAGAGAAAGTGATATATCTATTAATGAAAGCAAGAGCTACTTTATTACCTCCTCTAAAATTTCTAATAATAAAATCAATCATATCTTGAGAATCACTAACTTTAAACACTAGCAACTCCCTATTAAATATATGGGTGCTCTTCTTCTCAAAAGTCAAAAAAGATCCCATCTTTTTGATGAACTTATCCAAAAAATTTCTAATAAAATTTAGTTGTGGGAATTTCACTAAAAAATTTTGGTGTGGAATTTCACTTACTTTCTTTTGGTGGCAGGCTTACTTTGCTTAGAGTACTCTTAATTGATTATATCTTATTCAAACCATTATCCCTACTAATTCTATCTTAAATAGAATTGATCAACTCCTTAATAAATTTTTTTGGGGCTCTAATAATTTAGTTAAAAGGATGCATTGGACTTGTTGGCATAAATGTTGTGGTCCTCTAGGTGAAAGTGCACTTGGTTGCAAACTTATTCGTGAAGCTATTACTGCCTTCTCAAATGAACGGTGGTAGAATTTTCAAAACCCTGGGATAATTTTATGACTAATCGCCAAGGCAAGCGCCCTCTAATATGTACTTATAAAGTCAGTCACTCCCTAGTTTGGAAAAGGCTTTGCTCCATTAAATGGGAGGCTGAATCCTTGATATATTGGGGTATAAATTCTAGATCTTCTTTCTTTTGGTAAGACAATTAGATTAGTGGTGGTTCTATTGACTCTTTTTTATCTACCCATTCTACTACTGCTACTAAAGTTAACTCATTTTGGCTTAATAACAAGTGGAATGATAGTAAACTTAGCCAATTTATTCATTTCTCTCTTTTTGATAAATATAGTGATATTTCTATCTTTTCCAACAAGCCTGATCAAATTCTTTTTAAGCTGTCTTATAATGGTGATTTTATTCTTAAAGAGGCTTGGAATTATATTAGAGATGCTCATATTTCTTCAATTATATTTATTAAACTTTGGAATAATATCATCCCTATCTCTTATTCTATCCTTACTTGGAGAATAATACAAAACTTCATTCATGTTGATTCCTTGCTCTCGGATAAAGGATTTCATTTGCCTTCCAAATGTTATTGTTGTTTTCATATTGAAAAGGTTAATCATGTTTTTGTTAATGGTGTTATTGCCTCAAAATTATGGGTTTGGTATGATCTTTTTAATACTAACCATTTCCATGGCTTTCTTTCTTTATATCAACTTCTTGAAGCTTGTTTCCACAAAATTATGAAAGTTCTTATCAAAGTTTTAATTGCCATTACCCTTATTTAGTTCATATGGATGGATAGAAATGATGCTAAATATTGTGGCATTCCTATGAAACATAAAAGGATTATTGCTAGAACCAAAGAAAAAATCATGCATTAATTAATGCTAATTTAATTAGTAACACACATTTTAGAGGCTTGGTGGCTTTTGTTTGTTGGTTTCTCCCTTTACCTTGTGGCTAGAAGGGTTGATTGGTATTAGTATCCTATTTTCTCTTTAGTTTTTTATCCCCGGTGTCTAGAAGGGCCTTGGTCTTTTTCCGTCCACTCTGGTTGGCTATTGGAGGTTGGTCCTCATGGCTTTTATCTGTTGGGTGATTTACCATTCCTTTGTTGTTTTTTGGTGGCTTCTATTTGTCACTATGCCTATCTTTCTGTTGATTTCCTCCCCTTTGACCGCCTTATTGAGTTGGCTCATCTGCACTTTGTTAATTAGTGGGTGGCTTTGTGGAGGTTTGGTTGGTTGTGCTAGCTGGTTTGGTTGGTTTCCTTTTTATTTTCTTTCTGAACTATTATTTTGGTAGGGTTGCCTTTTTTTTTTTATTTTATTTTATGGTGGCTATTTATTAGTTGTTGATATTGGTTGTTCATTGCTTTATTGTCTACCATTTTGCCTTGAGTTATTGGCTTGGTCTATTATTTTGGTGAGGATTTGACCTTTTGTTTCTTTGGCTACCTTTGTTTCCTATGTCCCCGCTTGGTGGTGGTGATTTTCTAGTATTTTCTGATGCCCCTTTGGTCTCCCTGGGTACTTTTCCTCTATCTAGTGCTACTATTTTCCTATGGCTATCTTCCTATCTCTGAATGAGGTATTTTGATTGCCTTTTTTATTTTGTGCCTCTTCTATCTAGGTTGGACTGGTGGCTGTTGTTAGTGTTTGCCTTATTCTCTGATCTGTTTTAGAATTATTTGCTTCTTAGTGCTAGTTGTTGGTTGCTATTTTGGTTTTGGGATATTTCTTGCGGTTGTCTAGTGACACTAGTGGGTTTTGTTCCTATCCATGGTGGCTTTGCTTTCTGGGTGAAATCTTGGTAGCCGTTCTTTCATTTATATTATGGTCATTTTGTTGATGCTACTTCCTTTTGGGCTTGGTGGCCTTTAGTTGTTTGGGTGATTTGTGGGCCAGCTGTTTCTGTTGCTTGGGCAGTAGGTACTAGAGAATTGTTGACTTTCACTCTTTGATGGATTGCCTTCGTGAAGGTAAATTGGCAATGATGGTTGGGATGATTATCTTTTGTGGTAGCAAACATATGACTAAAACCCTTCTTTTGAAGTTTGGATGCTCACATTTGTGGTTGCCACTTAAGATGAAGGTAACTGAGCCTAAGCCTTATTTTGAAATTTTCTCTTATATTGCTCTTTATTATGTGCTTAAGCTTGATTTTCTCTAGCTGTGCTAATTACATCTTCTAGTAGCGGATTCTTTTATAGGTTCTTTGCAAGTTTGGATCTGATGTGGATTGTGCAACTCTCAAAAGACTTTTGATTCTCAATGTGGCTTTGAGATCCTCCTATTTACTATGTTGTTGCTTAGTTGTTTTTGGTCTTTTATTTCTTTTTCTTAGGTTTTATTTCCTTGCATTGTATTAGATAGGGGACTTTTCTTTAGTCAATGTCCTTTGGTAATTAAGAAAATTTTCCCCTCTTAAAGAACTTGTACTCCTTTATTTATGGCAATAAAATTCTCCCCTCTATGGATTTTCTTAAAAAAAAATCTTAAACCCTAAACTAAAGACCAAAACCCTAAACCCTAAACCTTAAAAATCTAGAAACCTAAACCTAAACTAAATAAAACCTAAGAATCAAATAAATAAAAAAATCAAAAGCTATTTAAAAAAATAAAATAAAATAAAAACCTAAACTAAAACCTAAACCTAAACATAAAATAAAATAAAATAAAAAATAAAAATAAACTAAAATAAAATAAATAAAATCTTAAACTAAACTATAAAATAAAATAAACTTAAGAATAAAAAACCTTAAATAAAATATAAACCTAAACTTAAAACATAAATAAAATATACTTAAACTAAAATATAATAAAAACTAAATAAAAACCTAAACCTAAAAAATAAACCTAAAAATAAAACCTAAAAATAAATACAAAATAAAACCTAAACCCTAAACTAAAACAAAACCTAAACCTAAATTAAAATAAAATAAAATAAATTAAACAAAATAAAATAAACCTAAACATAAACTAAAATAAACTAAACTAAAATAAATAAAACCTAAACCTAAAATAAACTAAACCTAAACCTAAACCAAATCTAAATAAAATAAAATAAACTAAAAATAAACCTAAACCTAAACTAAAAAATAAAATAAAATAATAAACCAAAAATAAAATCCTAAAATGTGAACCTAAAAAAATAAATAAAATCCTAAACCAAAACCTAAAAAATAAAATAAAAATAAAACTCAACCGAAAAATAAACCTAAACCTAAACCAAAAAAATAAACTAAAATAAAAAAACCTAAATTATAATAAAATAACTAAACTAAATAAAAATAAAAAATAGAACTAAATAAAGCTAAAATAAATAAATAATAAATAAACTAAATATACCAAGTAAACCTAAACTTATCGATTTACTTAATTTAAAAAAAACCTTAAACCATAAATCCTAAACATTTAACCCTAAACCCTAAACCCTAAACCCTATAAAACCTTAAGTCCTAGACCCTAAACCTTAACCCTAAACCCTAAACCCTAAACCATAAAACCTAAAATCCTAAACCTTAAACTCTAAATCCTAAACCCTAAACCCTAACCCTAAACCTTAAACCCTAAACCCCAAAGCCTAAACTTAAACCTAAACCTAATATAACTAAATAAATTAAAAAATAAAGATAAACCCAAAAACTTAAAAAACCTAAACCTAAACCTAAGAATGAGCGAACCTGACGGCAGAACATCACCATTAACCAAGCTCAAACTGCAAATGGAGGCAAGGAGGTGGTTACCGCAGGGGTGGTGGGGGATCTGGAGTTGCTGGTGGATATGAAGGTGGTGGTCAGAGTAGTGGTGGTTATGGAGGCGGGAGGAGTGACTGAAGTGAATGGTAGTTCTAATGGGAACTAGAGAACGATGAATGGCCAATCTGATCATCGCTTATGAAACCGTGTCTTACAAGAGAGAAAGTTCTAGTTATCCTGAGTTTTCAATTTGATCTATGCATGCTAATTTTATCTATGTCACCACTTGTGTCTTAGAAAACTTAATGTGTTACTTGGTTGATGAAATCAAAAGATGAAATGTTGAATTTGAGTTTGTTCTAAAAAAAATAGCAACCAAAAACCCTAAACCCTAAACTAAAACCTGAACCCTAAAACTAAAAGCTCACCACAATAATTTGCTGGAGCCTTTTGTTATGTTGGCTGAACCTTTGTTGATCCTTTTAGATTGGACTTTTTAGTTTTGGGTGGTTGGTAGCTGCCATTGGCCCCCTTTTGTGTGGTTATTTTCTCTTCTAGTGATTTGCACTGGATGCAACTTATTTTTCCTTCATTGATGGTCATTTATGAATTATTTAGTCATTTTTTTCCCCTTTTGCTTGGTGACTGCTTATTGTTGAACTTGGCTAGAGGTCTCTATCTTGGTTTTGTTGGTTGTTATTAATTAGCATTGTCCGTTGCTAATTCTAGTTTTCCCTAGTTTGGAGCTTGGATGGGTAGTTAATGGTTGTTTGTGTTCACTAGCCTCTTTCTAAGTTATTGTGATTGTGTGTTTGGTGGTTTGTGGCTTTGTCGCCGCTTTTTATTGCAAAGAACTTTATGGACTCCTAGCCTTAGATGTTTTCTTGTATGGGTATGCTATGATGGCTTTGATGTTACTCACCTCTTCTAGTTGGTAGCATTACATATGATTGTAACACTTCTTTATGAAGTCTGGATGCTCATATTTATTATTTCCCCTTGAGATGATCCTAATTGAGCCTGAGCATTCTCTTTCTATGCTCTCTCTTTTTCATCTATTTATCCTTATCCTTTTTAGGTATGACTTTTGCCTTTGTAGTGTTTAACAGATTTTTTTTATAGGTTAGAACTTTACAGAGGGAATGGTCGTTGCTCAATCAACCCAAGGGATGTTGTTGTGCATCTTGCTTATCTTACTTTCTCAAAGGAATCATGAACTGCTGCTGACTCATCCTTTTACTATTTTCAAGATTTGTTTTAGTCATACTTAGTGTCTTTTTCTCTTATGCTTTTTAGATGCTATATTTGCTGCTTTATCCTTATCTTTTTCTAATGTACTTAGATGGGGTTTAGCTCTCTCTAAGCTTTGAGAGCAATATAATTTTAGAGCTTTACCCCTTTTAAGGATATTATTTTTTTTTTTGCTTTTATGGTGATAAAATTCTAACTTTCCCCAAAGTAAAAACCCTATAAACCCTAAACAACCTTAAACCCTAAAACCCTAAACCCTAAACCTTAAACACTAAACCCCAAATCTAAACCCTAAACCCTAAAATCCTAAACCCTAAACTAACCTTAAATCCTAAAGCCTAAAGACTAAACCCTAAACCTTAATCACTAAACCCCAACCCTAAAACCCTAAAAGAATAAAACCCAAAATCCTAAACCCTAAACCCTAAACCCTAACCCTAAACAATAAACCCTAAACCCCAAACATTAAACTAAACATAAAGTAACTAAATAAATTAAAAAATAAACCTAAACCCTAAAACCTAATAAACGTAAACCTTCAATCGGTAGGAACATCACGCCAACCGTGCTTAGTCTAGATCTAGCGGTGGAGCCAAGCAGATGGCATGGCGGTGGTGGTGGGGATCTAGAGGTCTGGCAATATGGAGGTCTGGGAGGTTTATGGAGGCTGAGGCTGATGGAGGTTACATGGTGGCGTGAGTGAGCGAGGATGTGATGGTTCATCCCACTAGAGAACATGGGGAACTAGAGAAACTGAAGAATGGCCGATCCGATCTACTGCTTATGAACTGTTTTTATCGTAGGGACGGTTCTAGTTATTTAGGGTTTTTAATTTGCCTTATGCGATCTCATTTTTTAGCTATATCGTCGCTTGTGTCTTAGATAACTTGGTATGTTACTTGATTGATGAAATAAAAAAGAAGAAATGTTGAATCTAAATTTGTTCTCTGTTAAAAAAAAACTAAAAACCCTAAACCCTAAAACTCTAAACCCTAATCCCTAATCCCTAAACCCTAAAACCTATAACCCTAAACCCTAAACCCTAAACCCTAAACCTTAAACCCTAAACTCTAAACCCTAAACCCTAAACCCCAAAACCTAAAAAGCTAAACCTAAACTAAATAAAACCTAAAAAAAAAATAAATAAAAAACCAAAATCTAAGTAAAATAAAAACCTAAACTAAAACCTAAACCTAAACCTAAACCTAAACCTAAAAATATAATAAAATAAAAAATAAAACCTAAAATAAAATAAATAAATAAAACCTAAACTAAACTAAAAAATAAAATAAACTTATGAATAAAACCTAATTAAAATAAAACTAGATGAAAAATAAAATAAAATAAAATAAAAAACCTAAACCTAAAATAAACCATAAAAAAAATAAAATCTAAACTAAACTAAACATAAACCAAAAAATAAAAAAATAAAGAAAATAAAATAAACATAAACCTAAACTAAAATAAACTAAACTAAAATAAATAAAACCTAAACCTAAACCTAAACTAAATAAAATAAAATAAACTAAAATAAACCTAGACTGCTAAAAATAAAACCTAAAATAAAAACCTAAAATTTAAACCAAATAAAATAAAATAGAAACCTAAACCTAAACCTAAAAAAATAAAACCTAAACCTAAAAAATAAATTAAAAATAAAACTCAACTAAAAATAAACCTAAACCTAAATTTTAACTTATAAAATAAACAAAAATAAAAAAAACATAAACTAAACTAAATAAAAATAAAAAATGAAGCTAAATAATAATAAAGATTAAAATAAACTAAAATATATAAAAAAATAAACTAAATAAACCTAAACCTACCGGTTTACTTAATTTAAAAAAAAAACCCATAAACCCTAAATCCTAAACCCTAAACCATAAACCCTAAACCTTAAACATATAACTCTAAACCCTAAACCCTTAACCCTAAACCCTAAACCCTAACCCTAAACCCTAAACCCTAAAAGCATAAACCCTAAAACCCTAAATAATAAACTCTAAATCAGAAACCGTAAACCGTAAACCCTAAACCCTAAACCTAAACCTAAAGTTACTAAATAAATTAAAAAAGAAATTTAAACCTTAAACCTAAACCTAAACCTAAACCCTAAGAATGGTATCTCCTTCTGATGGAGGTCGGGATTGTTTCTAGTTGGTATTATTGAGCATTGGTTGCCCTAGTTTTGGTGGCTCTCCCTCTTGTTGGTCTCTTTGTGTTGGTTTTACAATGGTCAGTGATTGGAAAGCTTGAGCTTCCTTGTTTGCCTTTTTCATATTTTCTTTTATTTCTGGTGAGGTTGATTGGTTGCCTTGCTTTTTGGTTTTGGCTATATCTAGGTCATGATTATTCTTGAGCCATGGGCTTTGTTCCTTCCAAGCAATCTCTAGAGTATCGCCATTTAGTTTTATTCCCCTTTCTTGTGGTCTTTTTTTTTGGTGGTGTGGTATGGCCCATTTATTCATTTCTTCATTGGGATGAACCTCAGTATGTTGCTTTGGTTGTTCTTGGCTCTTCTATTTCTAATGATACTGCTACTATGTTTGGTGGGTGTCTTGATAGCCAGATGTTGGTTGGTGGATCTACAGAGTTTTTAGTTCTTTACCTTTTTTCTTTGTTTGTTTTGGGTGGCTTTGATCGTGGTTATTTCTTGGATGCTATCTTGTTTGGTTGGTTTCTTTACTCTAGTTTGGCTAGTTGTTTTACTGGTTAGTTACCTATTTAATCTTGATGATAAATACTAGCTCTTGGCTAGGCTATTTGGTTTAATCAAGGTAAGTTGGCATGATGATGGTCGGATGTTTCCATTATCTTTTGGCTAGTAGATATGATTGTTCTCTTTGAAGTTTGGATGCTCACATATCCTGCTGCCCTGAGATGAATGTGACTGAGCTGAGCCTTATCTAAGATTTTTATCATTTTGTTTCATTTGTGTACTTAGCTTGTCCTTATTTCTAGATGATTTTCTCTCCTTAAGTTCTTGTGTGGGTTTTGGTGTAGGTGGTTTGTGCATCTAAAAAATTTAGGATATTGATGTCTTTAGCTACCCTTTTTGAATTTTGTGCTATTTCTTTCTTAGTTTTATCTTTTCTTTCTTTTGCTTTTCTTGTAATAGGTTGGGGATTTATCTCTTTAGGCTAATTATAGCTCTTTGAGCAATAGTTTAAAGATTTATCCCTTTTAAGGACCTTGTACCCCTTTCTTTTTGTCAATAAAATTCTCCCACTTTTCATTTAAAAAAACCCTAAGAGCTTTGATGGCGAACATCACCATCAACTAGTCTAGATCTCGGTGGAGGCAAGAAGAGGCGAATAAATTATCTGGTGGTGGGGGATCTAGAGGTGGGATATGGAGGTGGTGGTAGCAGTGTATGGGGTGGGAGGAGCAACAAAGGCCACAAGTGGTGGTGATAGGGGAGAGATTAGGATATGATGGTGGATCCTAATCAAAAAGGCAGGGTTTTGATGGGCGAAAGCGAAAAATGGTTGATCCGATCTGCTTATGGAACTGTCTTTACAAGAGAGATGGTTCTAGTTATCTAGGCTTGATTGATTTGCTCTATGCTCATTTTTATCAATGTCATTGCTTCGCCTAAAACTTAGTTACTTGGTTGATGAATTCAAAAAGATGAAATGTTGAATCTGAATTTGTTCTCAGTTAAAAATAATTAACCAAAAACCATAAGTCCTAAACTAAAACCTAAACCCTAAACCTTAAACCTTAAACCCTAAAAATCCTAAACCTAAACCCTAAACACTAAACCCTAAAACCCTAAACCATAAACCATAAACCCTAAAACTTAAACCCTCAACCTTAAACCCAAAACTGAAGGAAAAAAACCCTAAACCCTAAAAAAATAAAAAACTTAAACCTCAACTAAATAAAACCTAAAATAAAATAAAAAAAAAAACCTAAACCAAAATAAAAAATAAAACCTAAACTAAACATAAACTTAAACTTAAACCTAAACCTAAACCTAAACCAAAGATAATAAAATAAAAAATAAAAACTAAATTAAAATAAAATAAATAAAAACCTAAACTAAACTAAAAAAAAGAAAATACCTAAATAAAATCAAAACTATACCTATAATAAAAATAAAATAAACCTAAAATAAAATAAAATAAAAACAAAATAAAAACCTAATACTAAAAAATAAACCTAAAAAAAATCTAAAAAGTAATAAAAAATGAAACCTAAACCCTAAACTAAAAAAACATAAACCTAAAATAAAAATAAGATAAACCTAAACCTAAACTAAAATAAATAAAACTAAAATTAATAAAACCTAAACCTAAACCTAAACCTAAACCTAAAAATAAACCAAAAATAAAAACCTAAAACATCAACTTAAGAAAATAAAATAAAAACGTAAACCTAAACCTAAAATAAAAAATAAAACCAAAACCTAAAAAAATAAATTAAAATAAAACAAAACTAAAAATAACTTAAACCAAAACCAAAACCTAAGAAATAAACTAAATAAAAAAAAACTACTAAAAATAAGTAACCTAAAATAAATAAAAAATAAATGAAATAAAATAAAGTTGAAGCTAAATAAAATAAAAATAAACTAAATTAGCTAAATACTAAACCTAACCAAATCCTTAAACCTTAAACCTACAACCTTAAACCCTAAACCCTAACTAAACCTAAACTAAACCCTAAACCTTAAATCTCAACCTAAATCCAAACCCAAACCCTAAACCATAAACCCTAAACCCTAAACTAATCTTAAACCCTAAACTAACCCTAAACCCTAAGCTAACCCTAAACCCTAAAAACCCTAACCATAAAGCATAAACACTAAACACCTAAACTCTAAACACTAATCCTTAATCTCTAAACCCACTAAAACTTTAACCCTAAAACCCTAAACTTTAAACCCTAAACCCAAAACCCTAAACCCTAATCCTTAAACCTTAACCCTAAACCATAAACCCTAAACCCTAAACTCAAAATGCTAAACCTAAACTTAAAGAAACTAAATAAATTTAAAATAAATCTAAACCCTAAAACCTAATAATCTAAAACCTAAACCTAAACCTAAACCATAATAATGGGTAGAACCTTGACAATAGGAACATCAGTGTGAACTAGGCTCAGTCTAGATCTGACGTTGTAGGCAAAGGTGGAGGTAGTGATTATCGTTGTGGTGGTGGGAGATTTGGAGGTGGTGGTCAGAGTAGTGGTTGTTATGTGGAGGAGGACTGAGGTTAGACAGTGGTCTGACGATAGATTGGGGATATGATGGTGGATCCCATGAGAGAGGTGGTGGTGATGGTTCACAAGAATGGCAATCCAATCTTTATGGAACTGTGTCTTTCTGAGAGAGTTTTAGTTATCTATGGAATTTGATTTGCTCTATTCATGATCTTTTTATCTATGTCATCGCTTGTGTCATAGAAAACTTGGTGCTACTTGGTTGGTGAAATCAAAAGAAGAAATGTTGAATATTAATTTATTCTATTAAAAAAAACTTAAACCCTAAACCCTAGACTAAAACCTAAATCCTAAACCTAAAACCTAAACCATAAACCTAGACCCTAAAAACCATAAACCCTAAACACAAAACCCTAAACATTAAACTCTAAATCTTAAAACCTAAAACCCTAAACCATAAACCCAAAATACTAAACTCTAAACCCTAAATCCTAAAATTCTAAGCCCAAAACTCTAAACCCTAAAACCTATGACCTTAAACCCCAAACCCTAAACCCTAAGCCCTAAACCCAAAATGCTAAACTCTGAATTCTAAACCCTAAACCCTAAAATTAAATATAAACCTAAATGCTAAACCTAAACCTAAACTTAAACCTAAACCTAAACTGAAACCATAAACATAAACCTAAATCCCAAACCCTAAACCTAAACTTAAACCTAAACCTAAACCTAAACATAAACCTAAACCTAACCTAAACTAAAAAAAACTAAATAAACCTAAACTAAACCCTAAACTCTAAACTAAACCTAAACTAAACTTAAACCTAAACCTAAACCTAAACTTAAAAAGTTAACCTATCAAACCTAAACTTAAACCTAAACTTAAATAAACCTAAACCTAAACTAAACCTACCTAATAAACTATAAACCTAAACTAAACAACTAAACTAACCTAAACCTAAACCTAACTAAAAAACCTAAATCAAACCTAAACTAAACTGAAAAACCTAAACCTAAACCTAAACTTAAACTAAACCTAAACTTTAATCTTAACAAAAACCTAAACTAAACTAAACTTAATCCTAAACCTAAACTAAACTTAAATACTAAGCTCTAAACTCTAAACTAAACTAAATTTAAACCTAAACCTAAACTCTAACCCTAAACTAAACTAACCCAACCTAACTAAACCTTAAACCTAAACCTAAAACCTAAACCCTAAACTTAAACCCTAAACCCTAAACTCCTAAACCTAAAACCTAAAACTTAAAACACTAAACTTAAACCCTAAACTCTAAACCCTAAACCCTAAACCTTAAAACCCCAAACTCTAAACCCTAAGCCCTAAACCCTAAACCCTCAAAAACCTAAAAACCTAAACTGGAATTAAACCTAAAAATAAAATAAATAAAAAATCCTAAGCCTAAATAAAATAAAAATCTAAACCTAAAACTAAAACAAACCTAAACCAAAAAATAATATAAAATAAAAATAAATACTAGACTAAAATAAAATAAATAAAACCTAAATTAAAAAATAAAATAAACCTAAAATAAAAGAAGTAAATAAAATAAGAACTAAACCTAAAATAAATATTAATTAAACATAAAATAAAATAAGATCTAAAAAAAAACCTAAATGTAAAATGTAATCCTGCACTAAAAAAACCTAAGCCAAAAATAAAAAAAAAACAAAATGAAATAAATGAAAACTAAAATAAACTAAACTAAAATAAATAAAACCTAAACCTAAACCTAAAATAAACTAAACCTAAACCTAAACCTAAACTAAGTAATATAAAATAAGCTAAAAATAAACTTAAACCTAAATTAAAAAATAAAACTTTAAAATAAACCTAAAATAAAAACCTAAAACCTAAACCAAAAAAAAAAATAAAAGCCTAAACCTAAACCTAAAAATAAAAAATAAAACCTAAACCTAAAAAATAAAATAAAAATAAAACTAAATTAAAAAATTAACATAAACCTAAACCTAAACTTTAAAAATAAACTAAAATAAAAATACCTGAACTAAAATAAATAAACTTAAAATAAATAAATTAAACAAAGTAGAAATAAAAATGAACCTGAATAAAAATAAAAAATAAAATAAACTAAAATAAAGAAAAAAATAAACTAATTAAACTAAATAAACCTAAACCTACTGATTTACTTAATTTAAAAAAAATTAAAAAAAAGTAAACAAATAAAAACCCAAAACCCTAACCCTAAACCCTAAAACCCTAAACTCTAAACCCTAAACCCTAAACCTTAAACTCTAAACCTTAAACCCTAAATAACCCCAAACCATCCTAAACCTCTAAACCTTAAACCCTAAACCTAAACCCTAAACCCTAAACCCTAAACCTAAACACTAAGGCCTAAACCCTAAAACTCTAAACCCTAAATGCTAAACCTAAACTAACCTTAAGCCCTAAGCTATCCCTAAACCCTAAACCCTAAGCCTAAAAATTGTACCTTAAACCCTAACCATAAATCCTAAACCCTAACCCTACTGAAAGTGCTGGTGGATATGATGGTGGATATGAGGTGGTGGTTATGGAGGCAGAATCTGGAGGTTGAGGATCTGGAGGTGTTGAGGGATATAGAGGTGCTAATGGATATGGAGATGGTAGTTATGGAGGCGGGAGGAGCGATAGAGGTTAAAATCATAGTGGTGGCAGAGGGATAGATCAGGGATATGATGGAGGATCCCGCTACTCGTGAGGTGAGGGTGGTCTGATGGGAACTAAGAAACCAAGAACTCCGATCCATCTGCCGCTTATGGAACTGTCTTTACAGAGATGATTTTAGTTATCTAGGTATTGATCTCATGTGTGCTCAATTTTATGTCGTTGCTTAGAAAACTTGGCTGCTACTTGGTTGATGAAATCAAAAGAAATGTTGAATATGAATTTCTTCTAAATTTTTTTTTAAATTCTAAACCCTAAACAAAAACCTAAACTCAAAACCTTAAACCCTACAAACCCTAAAAACCCTAAAACCTTAAACCCTAAACCCTAATCCTTAAACCCTAAACCCTAAACCCTAAACCTTAAACCCTAAACTAACATAAACCCTAAACCCTAAACTAACCTAAACCCTAAACTGTAAACCTTATCCCTAAATAAACCTAAATCCTAAACCAAAAATCCTAAACCATAAACTAAAAAAACTTAAACCCTAAAATAATACCCAAACATAAAATAAAAAAAAACCTAAAATAAAATAAAATAAAAACTAGATATAAACCTAAACTTAAAAAGTAAATCTAAAAATATTATGAAATAAAACCTAAATCTTAAATAAACATAATAAAATAAACCTAAATATAAGCTAAAAAATAAATTAAACTAAAATAAATAAAACCTAAACCTAAACCTAAAATAAACTAAACCTAAACCTAAACTAAATAAAAATAAACTAAAAATAAACCTAAACCTAAACTAAAAAATAATAACTAAAAATAAACCTAAAATAAAAAAATAAAACCTAAACCTAAAAATAAAATAAAAATAAAAATAAACTAAAAAATAAGCATAAACCTACATACAAACTAATAAAATAAACTAAAATGAAAAACCTAAACTAAAATAAATAAACCTAAACCTAAATAAAAATAAAAATAAACCAAAATAAAATAATAAAATAAAATAAATAAAACTAAAAAAAATAAATTAAATAAATCTAAACCTACTGACTTACTTAATATAAAAAAAACCCTAAAATTTAAACCCAAAACTCTAATCTCTAAATCCTAAATCCTAAACCCTAAAATTGACCCTAAACCCTAAACCATAAAACTGCAACCCTAAACAAACTACCCTACACCCTAACCCTAAACCCTAAACCCCAAACCCTAAAAACCCCTAAACCCTAAACCTAAAACCCTAAACCCTAAACACTAAACACTAAACCCAAAGCTCTAAAACCCTAAACCCTAAACTGTAAAAACCCTAAACCTTGAAGCCTAAACACTAAACCTTAAACCCTAAACCCTAAACTATCCCTAAACCCAAAGCTAACCTTAAATCCTAAACCATAAACCCTAAAAACCCTAAACCCTAAACCCTAAATCCTGAGCTTTTAGAATGTTCACTAATAGCTCCACTAACTTGAGATCTTCTAACTTCCATAATAACCATTTAGTTTTCTTTTCTTCTTTTATTTCTTTAGTTATCTCTTTTCCTTTCTTTTCTTATTTTATTATGATCAACTTACTAATTTGGAATGTTGGGTATTGGGACTCTCATTGTCAATCATTAGAAGTCTTTACCATATTCATAACATAGCCTTACTTGTTGTTATTGAACCATTCATACACTCTTCTAAGATCAACCATGTTGCTAGAATGCTTGGCTTTCAAAACTTCTTTTATAATATTAGCAAAAAATTTGGTTTTTTTGGAATAATTTAGTCATCTATATCCTTGATGATCTTTAAAATTGGTTAATGTCCACATCTCATTGGGTGATTTTTCTGCTCTTGGTTCCTTTATTTATGCTTCTTGTAATAGAGATGGTAGGAACATCCTTTGGGATAACTTAAGAACCTTTGCCTCTCAACCAACCTTGTTGGTTGGGGTGATTTTAACACTATTCCCTTCCTTGGAAAGGGGAGGTTGCTCGTAACATTCATTCCATGGAAGACTTTTCTAATATGATTCTTGATTGTAATATGATTGGCTATTCGATTATATATGGCATAACTATAGACTCTGGTAATGGCTTGATATGACTCTTTTTAATTCTCTTTGGGTCAATCAATGGCCCCTTACTTCTGTTGAACATTTGAGCAGAACTTTGTTTGATCATGCTCCGCTTTTGATTTCAGTCCAAAATCCCTCTAATAGATTACCCTCCCCAACCTCTTTCAGATTCCAAAATATGTGGATCTAACACATTGATTTTATAAATGTTGTATCCATTAACTGGATGGATCCTCTTCATCTGGATAATTCAGTTAAGGGCATGATTCACCTCTAGCTTAAGCTTAAAAGGCTTAATCAAAACCTAAATTGGTGGAACAAGAATCATTTTAAAAAGCTTTTTGCCAATATCAAAAATATGGAATAATTAGTTTGTTCTCTTGAAGATGTCATTTGATTCTACTAAAACTTGAGGAGTTGAATGAAGCTAAAGATAACTTGGTTAACTATCGAATATGGAGGAAACCTATTATAAAAAGGCTAGAAAACATATTATGGTGACGAAATACCAAGTACTTCCATGCTCTTTTAAAAAAAGAAAGCCTTAAACTCTATTAAAAAAATTAAAATGATAACGCAAATGATCATGTAATACAATAACGATATTAAAGATTCTGTCATACTTCATTTTAAAAATTTATTAAACAACAACCCTTCTTTAGAAGCTCTCTCCAACTCTCATCTGATTCCTTCAACAATTATTAATGATGACAACCACTTGCTTAATATGCATCCTCAAGTAGATTAGTATTAATAGCATGAACACGATTCTGTTGTTGACCACGATGGCTACATGACTCAATTTTTCAACATTAGGCCTATTATTAAGTCGACCTATGTGTTTGATTTCTTCGATGGCAATCCTTTACCTAGATATTTTTCTAGCACTTCCATTATTCTTATTCCAAAATTAATAATCTGAATCTTGGGTGATTTCGACCTATCAGCCTTTCACCTTCTTTCATTCATTGCTAAATTAATTGCCAATAAAATTAGTTGTCGTAAAATTATTTCCCCAACCAAACTAGTTAAAGGTAGAGCTATATCGACAATATTCTTCTAACCCAAGAGTTCATGACCTTGATGCTTCTACCGAGGTGGTAACATCCTTTTCAAATTGGACATCTCTAAAGCTTTTGACAACCTCTCTTGGAATTTTCTCTTCCAAATTCTACATTTGTTTGGTTTTTCTGACTCTTTTATCTGTCTCATTAAAAATTGTATTACCAATGTTTGGTTCTATCATCATGAATGGTGAGTCCCTAGGTTTTTTTCCTTCTATGCATGGATTGAGACAAGGAGATCCCTTATCTCCCTCTCTTTTTATTATTGTTGTTGAATATCTTTTGAGGAGTCTTAATGATCTTTTCAACAATAATCCTAGCATGTTTTTTAGAACTCAAGGTGGTCTTCCTGTCTCTCATCTTAGCTTTGCTGATGACTTCATAATCTTTTGCAATGCCTCTATTCATCACATTAAAACTATTAAGAATCTTTTAAATAAATTTGGTGATGAACATGGTTTCTTTCTTAATGAAGGTAAAAGTTGTTTCACTCTTTCCTCTAAAATCTCTAGTAATAGGGTCAACCAAATCTTGAGAATTACTAATTTTTAGCAACAACAACTTTCTATTAAATATCTTGGTGCTCCACTTTTTAAATGTCAGAAAAGATCACATCTCTTTGATGAGTTAATCCAAAAAATCTCTAATAAAATTTTTGTTTGGGAATTTCATTTTCTCTCATTTGGTGGAAGGCTCACTTTGATTAAGAGTATCCTTAACTCCATGCCTTTATATCTCATTCAAACCATTGCATATCATTAATAGAATTGATCACCTCTAACAAATAAATTCTACTAAAAGAATGCATTGGACCTCTTGGTATAAAAGGTGTGGCACAAGGTGGGCTTTATAAGCCACCAGGGAAGCTATCACTACTTTTCCTATAAACTTTGGTGGAGTTTTAGGAGCAACAATAGTCTTGGCTAATTTCATGCCACACTGCCGGTAAGCACCCTCTCATTTGCCCTTATAAAGTGGGAGACTCTCCGTATGGAAAAGACTTTGTTCCATCAAATGGGAGGCAGAATCATTAATCTCATGGGGATTAACTCTGGAACCTCTTTCTTTTGGCAAGATAACTGGACTGGAGGTGGGTCCATTGATGAATTACTTTCTACCCACTCCACTGCTATTATTAAAATGAACTCTTTTTGGCAGAATAATAGGAGGAACAATAGTAAGCTTACTGACTATATTCCTTTCTCTCTTTTAGATAAGCTTACTATTATTCCTATCATTGCTAGAAAGCATGATCAAATACTTTTTAAGCTTTTCCAAAATGGTGATTTCAACCTTAAAAATGTCTGAATTCATATCAAAGAAGCTCATGATTTCTCCAATGTGTTTTTTAATCTTAGGAATAACACTATTCCTATTTCTTATTATGTTCTAACTTAGCGTATTTTGAAAAACTTCATTCTTGTTGACTCCATGATCGGGGTAAAGGTTTTTCTTACCTTCAAAATGTTATCTTTTCACATTGAGAATGTGAATCATGTATTTGTTAATGGAGCCATTGCTTCCAAACTTTGGATTTGGTATGATGAACTTTTAATATTGTTAAACTCAATGGCTCCTTAACTCTATACCAACTTCTTGAAGTTTATTTTGAAAACACTATTAAAGGCCACATTAAAGTGATAACGCTATCACTTTATTTGGTTCATATGGATGGATGAAATGATGCAAAACATCATGGATTCCTATGAACCATATGAGGATAATTGCTAGAATTAAAAATAAAATCCATGCCTTATTTAATGCCAATTTAATTTACTACAATCAATTCAAAGGCTGCAAATTTATGGCCAATAAATTGGGTTTTAACTTGCCGGATCAACCCAACTGTAAAGATGACAAGATTGTTTATTGGATAAAATCTCATGCTAATACAATTAAAATTAACACTGATGGCTCTGTTTCTCATGCTTCTTGTGGTGGCATTTTGAAACCTTAATGTTAAAGTCTTATGTGCTTTTGCTTACCCCTTAATACTGTTCTTTTTTTCGAGCTAATGGCGCTACAAAGTTATTGAGATTTGCCTTCAAAATGGTTGGCTCAATATTTGGATTGAGGTGGATGCCTTGTTCCTGATTGATCTTTTAACTTCCACCAAAGTGGGCAATATAGAATTGCACTACCTTCTAAAGTAGAGTAGAGCTCTCATTTCTCAACTCTATTTTAAAATCACTCATGTATGGCATGAAGGTAATGCATGTGCTAATTACCTTGCTAATCTGAGTGCTAGATTAGAAGGCATAAAATTCTTTGATCAACTTACACTACTTAAACATTTGCATGGTTTAGTTAATTTGGACAATACTGGACTCCCTTAGCTTAGAAATTAATTCATCCTATTGTTGTTTATTGTATGCATGCATGACCAACTGCTTAGTGTTATTTCTCCTGGGTTTTACTAATGCATCTTCTGATACCCCTTTTGGTTATTTTGTGATCGGCCGCTAGATTAATTACCTAACCTTATTCTTACTTTTTCCACTATTAATGGTGCTTCCTATTTTAACATGGATGGAGATATTTTCCTTATCTTGGATCTCGGAGGGAGATGTTTTACTTTTGATCAACAAGGACGACTTGCCATCAATATTTTTTTTATCTATCTATTTTATGATTAAGGTGTTTGGTCTCTTTTCCTTTCTGGAAATCTATCGGGGCTCATGACTTTGTTTGTCTCATTGTTTAATTTATATTTTGTATAGCTTCACACCTAATTTATCTATCTTTTCTCTCTTTAATGTGGCCCCTTATGCTCTCTCGACCTCACCTCCACAACCTGAAGGAGAGAGAAATACCCTTGTTATTACTATTTCTTTGGGATTAGAATTTCTTCTTGATTTCTTTCCACCTATTTTACCGATGATGTTGGCTTGGTGCTTTTTCTTTGTCTTGAAGGATTTCAATGATGGCTCTCCTTTGAACCGTTTCATGTATATGTTGTACCACTATTTTTCTTGGATTATCTTATGGTGGGTGAAATAATTATTTTGTTGCTTTAATTGTTGGCTATTGGATTTTGGGTCTTATGTCCGAAGCTGGGTTGTTTTTTTTGATTCTTGCTAACCTCACCTCCCAACAGATAGAGAGAAACGGCAATACCCTTGTTATTATTATTGTCTCTTTGCAGGATTAGAATTACTTTTTGTTTTCTTTCTAGTCTGCTTTTACTGATGATGTTGGCTTAGCAGCTGGCTTGCTTTCCTTTATCTTGAAAGATTTCAATGATGGCTCTCCTTTGAACCCCTTTCGTGTCTATGATGTTCCACTATTTTTTACTGGATTATCTTATGTGGTGCAATATTTGTTTTGCTATTTTATTTGTTGGTCTTATGTCCAGAGTCGCTTCGGGTTTTTTTATTATTCTTTGTTTACGACGCTTATCATCTCGATGTTTGGTCTATTTAATCGCTGGTATTTTTCCATCTTGGTTCGTTAGACTTGTGCATCACTATGATTATGCTATTACCTACTTGGTTATTAACTTATGCACTGCTACTCAATTAGTAGTTTTATGGCCATCTAGCTATTATTTGTTGTCATTGGTTAACCGGATTATCGAGTTTTATGCCCCAAGTCTCGGGTTGTCTCTCGATTGTCTTTATTTGTTGTTGTTTGCGGTGCGGTGGTCCACCTAATCTTCTACGCATTCCCATCTTGGTTCTAGATAGACATTTCTATTGTATTTTGGGTTTGGGTTATGATGTCTCGCTTACATTTGCTATTATTAACTTCGCAATGATTATTTATAAGGGGTTGTTAACATCGCATTGCTTATTACGAATTTTTTTCGGGCAATATTCTGAGTACTCTCTATGTTTCATATATATTCCATATCTTTGGGATGGTGTTATTTACATGCTAAATGATTTGCTTAGGTGGATTTCAAGTTTTTCAATTGTATATTGTTTCTATCCTTTGCTTGGCCTTCGCTATTTTCTTGTGGTGGGTTTTCATGCCGCCTAATTGTACTCTTGGCTGGTATTAAAAGGTGGATCGGCAATGATGGTTCATTTTCATATGTGTAGGGATTCTCATGCTATGGTGACTATATTGATGATATTTATCCCGCATGGGATCCCCTCCCATTCTCGCTCTTTGATGTTTCCTTTTCTTTAGTGTATGGTTTTATTTAGGTTTCGTACTAAGGGTCATAAGACTTTCAACAAATGGTCTGCTATCTTCCCACGTGTTTGTAGGCTATGATCGTGATGATTTCACTCCTTTTGGTTTGGTAGTAGCTCTTGTGATGTAACCCTTCCTTGAAGTTTGGATGCTCATATTTACATCGCCTCAATTTGGTGTGATTGAGCTGAGCCTTCTCACACACTTCTCTATTTTTCTCTTTATCTGCTTTAATTTTTCACTTTTCTGTTGCTTTAATTGTTCTAATTTTTATCTTTCTACAATTGATGCATTTCTCTTTTCTCTTCAGGTTTGCTCCCTAGTGCCATGCATTCTCATCTGAAGAGCTTTGAGATCTATCCATTGGCTTATCTTTGTTAATCATTTTGTATCTTTTCCTTTCTTTTATTTTGCTTTTGGTTGTACTTATATAGGATTTACTCTGGTGATTGTAGCTCTCGAGTAGTAGTTTTGGAGTTTATCCCCTGATAAGGACCTTGTAATCCTCTTTTTGTGGCAATAAAATTCCCCCTATATGGGGTTTCCCAAAAAAAAAAAAAATCTTAGAAACCCTAAACATTAATGCCTAATTCGTAAACCTTAAACCCCAAAGCCTAAACTAACCCTAAACCCTAAACCCTAAAAAAAACCCTTAAACCTAATAAAAACTAAACCTAAAATAAAATGAAATAATCAAATTAAAATAAACCTAAACCTAAACCTAAACTAAAATAAATAAAACCTAAACCTAAACCTAAACCTAAACTAAAAATAAAATGACAAAAAATAAACCAAAATTTAAACTAAAAAAAATAAACTAAAATAAACCTAAAATAAAAACCTAAAACATAAACCTAAGAAAATAAAATAAAACCTAAACCTAAACTTAAACCTAAAAATAAAAAATAAAACCTAAACCAAAGAAATAAAATAAAAAATAAAACTCAATTAAAAATAAACTAAAAACCTAAACCTAAAAAATAAACTAAAATAAAAACTTAAACTAAAATAAATAAACTAAATAAAAAATTAAAATAAACACAAAAATATAAAATATACAAAATAAAACTAAACCTATTAGTTTACTTAATTTTTTTAAAAAACTCTAAACCTTAAGATAACCCTAAAACCCAAAACCCTAAAACCCTAAAGGCCTAAACACTAAACCCTAAACCCTAAACCTAGTCCCTAACCCTAAACATTAAACCCTAAAACCTAAACCCAAAACCTAAACCTTAAACCCTAAAACTTAAGAATATAAACCTAAATTAAATAAAACCTAAAAATAAAATATATAAAAATACCTAAACCTAAGTAAAATATTAAAAACAAAATAAAACTTAAACAAAACCTAAACCTAAACCTAAAATAAAAAAAATAAACTAATAAAATAGACTAAAATAAGATAAATAAAGACCTAAACTAAACTTAAAACTAAAATTAACCTAAGAATAAAACCTAAATAAAATAAAACCAAATAAACCAAAAAATAAAATAAAAAAAATTAATTAAAATCCTAAACCTAAAAAAATAAACCTAAAATAAATAAAAAAAATAAAACCTAAACCTTAAACTAAAAAAAACCTAAACCTAAAATAAAATAAATAAATAAATAAAATAAATTTAAACTAAACTAAATAATAAATAAACTAAACCTAAATCATAAACTAAATAAAATAAATAAACTAAAACAAACTTATACCTAAACTAAAAATAAAACATAAAATAAACCTAAAATAAAACCTAAAACCTAAACCAAAAATAAAATAAAATAAAACCTATACCTAAACCTAAAATTAAAAAGTATACTTAAACCTAAAAAATAAAATAAAAATAAACTAAAAAATAAAGATAAACTAAACCTAAACCTAAACCTAAAGATAAACTAAAGAAAAAACTTAAATAAATAAGCTAAATTAAATAAAAATATAAATAAACTAAATAAACCTAAACCCATTTGCTTAATTTAAAACCTAAACTAAACTAACCTAAACTAAACATAAACCAGGAAAACTAACCTAAAAAAACCTAAACCCTAAACCTAAACTTAAACTTAAACTAACCTAAACTAAACTAAACCTAAACCCTAAGCCTATAACCTAAACCCAAACCCTAAACCCTAAATAAACCCTAAAACCTAAACCTAAAGAAACACTAAACCTTAAACCTAAATCTAAACTAACCTTAAAACCAAAGCCCTAAACCCCAAACCATAAACCCTAAACTAAACCTAAACCCTAAACTGAGCCTTAAACCCTAAACTTTTAATCATGAAATATAAACCCTAAAGTTTAAACTAACCTAAACCTGAACCCTAAACCCTAAACCTAAAACCCTTAACCCAAAACCTAATAAAACTAAACAAAAATGAAATAATCAAATTATAATAACCCTAAACCCAAACTAGAATAAACTAAACTAAAATAAATAAAACCTGAACCTAAACCTAAACCTAAACTAAATAAAATAAAATAAACTAAAAATAAGCCAAAATTTAAACTAAAAAATTAAAACTAAAAATAAACCTAAAATAAAAACCTAAAACATAAACCTAAGAAAATAAAATAAACCCTAAACCTAAACCTAAACCTAAAAATAAAAAATAAAACCTCAATGTAAGAAATAAAATTAAAATAAAACTCAACTAAAAAATAAACCTAATCCTAAACCTAAACCTAAAAAATAAACTAAAATAAAAAACCTAAACTAAAATAAATAAACTAAACTAAATAAAATTAAAATAAACATAAAAAAAATAAAATATAAAATATACTAAAATAAATAAACTTAAACCTATTTGTTTAACTTTTTTTTTTAAAAAAATCTCTAAACCTTAAGATAACCCTAAACCAAAACCCTAAAACCCTAAATCCTAAAGCTAAACACTAAAGCCTAAAAGCCTAAACCCTACTCCTAACCCTAAACACTAAACCCTAAAACCCTAAACCCAAAACCTTAAACCTTAAACCCTAAATACCTAAATTAAATAAAACCTACAAATAAAATATATAAAAAAACCTAAACCTAAATAAAATAATGAAATAAAATAAAATAAATACTTAAACAAAAACCTAAACCTAAACCTAAAAATAAAAAAATAAACTAAAAAAAGTTGACTAAAATAAAATAAATAAAGACCTAAACTGAACTTAAAAATAAAATTGACCTAAGAATAAAACCTAAATAAAATAAAACCAAATAAACCAAAAAAATAAAAAATAAACTAATTAAAAACCTAAACCTAAAAATAAACCTAACTAAACCCTAAATTAAAAAAAAACCCTAAACTTAAAATAAAAATAAAATAAATAAAATAATATAAACCTAAACCTAAACTAAAATAAATAAAACCTTGGCCTTAAATAAATTAAACTTAAACCATAAACTAAATAAACTAAAACAAACTAAAAACAAACCTATACCTAAACTAAAAAATAAAACTTAAAAATAAACCTAAAATAAAAAAAACTAAAACCTAAACAAAAAAAAAATAAAATAAAACCTAAACCTAAATCTAAAATTAGAGTATACTAAACCCAAAAAAATAAAATAAAATAAAAAAACAAACTAAAAATAAACATAAACCTAAACCTAAACCTAAACCTAAAAGATAAACTAAATGAAAAACCTAAATTAAAATAAATAAATTAAACTAAATAAAAATAAAAATAAAATTAAATAAAAATATAAAATAAACTAAATAAACCAAAACCTACTAGTTTACTAAATTTAGGTTTTAAATGTTAAACCCTAAACCCTAAACACACAAATGATAAACCTAAGCTAAAACTAACCTAAACTAAACCTTAAAACCTAAACCCTAAACCTTAAACCTAAACTAAAACCTAAACTAAAAATAAACACTTACATAACAAACTAAAACTAAAACCTCACCTAAACCTAAACCCTAAACCCTAAACCTAATCCTAACCTTAACCTAACTAACCTAAACCTCACTAAACCCTAAACTAAAATCTAAACCCTAAATCCACCACTAAAACTTAAACCAAACCCTAAATAATAAACCCTAAAATCCAAACTAACCTCAAAATAAACCAAATCTAACCTAAACTCTAAACCATAAAACCCAACCTAAACCTAAAACTAAAGCCCTAAAACATAAAACCCTAAACCCTAAACCCTAAACCCTAGTCCACTAAAAACACTAAACCCTAAAAAACCTAAACCCAAACCTAAACCTTAAACCCTCCTAAAAGTAAACCTAAATTAAATAAACCTAAAATAAAATATATAAAATACCTAAACCTAAGTAAAATTAAAATAAACAAAATAAAACTTAAACAAAACCTAAACCTAAACCTAAAATAAAAAATAAACTAATAAAATAGACTAAAATAAAATAAAAGACCTAAACTAAACTTAAAACTAACATTAACCTAAATAAAAAAAACCTAAATAAATAAAAAACCAAATAAACTAAAAAAATAAAATAAAATAAAATTAATTAAAATCCTAAACCTAAAAAATAAACCTTAAAATAAATAAAAAATAAAACCTAAACCCTAAACTAAAAAAAAAACTAAACTTAAAATAAAAATAAAATAAACAAAATAAAATATACCTAAACCTAAACTAAAATAAATAAAACCTTAGCCTTAAATAAACTAAACCTAAACCATAAACTAAATAAAATAAAATAAACTAAAAATAAACCTATACCTAAACTAAAAAATAAAACCTAAAAATAAACCTAAAATAAAAACCTAAAACCTAAACCAAAAAAAATAAAATAAAACCTAAACCTAAACCTAAAATTTAAAAGTATACTTAAACCTAAAAAATAAAATAAAAATAAAACTAACCTAAAAAATAAATATAAACTTATACCTAAACCTAAACCTAAAAGATAAACTAAAATGAAAAACCTAAATTTAAATAAATAAACTAAACTAAATAAAAAGAAAAAAAATTAAATAAAAATTAAAAATAAACTAAATAAACCTAAACCTACTAGTTTACTTAATTTTAAAAAAACCTAAATGCTAAACATAACCAAAACTAAACATAAACCCCACTCTAAAACTAACCTAAACCCTAAATCCTAAACCATAAAACCCTACAAACCTAAACCCTAAACTAAACCCTAAACCCTAAAACCAACCCATAACCCAAAACCCTAAGCCATAACCCTAAACCCTAAAACCCCAAACCTAAATAAAACCCAAAACCTAAACCCTAAAGATAAATAAACCTTAAACCCTAAACCCCAAAACCAACCTAAACCAAAGCTAACCAAACTAAAAAAACCTAAACCCTAAACTAAACCACAAAACTAAACTAAAGTAAGAAACTAAACCCTAAAGCTAACTAACCCAAACCTAAGCTAACCCTAAACCCTAAACTAAAACCCTTAACCAAACCTAATAAAAAAACTAAACCAAAAATAAAAATGAAATAAGCAAATTAAAATAAACCTAAACCCAAACTAAAATAAACTAAACTAAAAATAAACCTAAACCTAAACCTAAACCAAACTAAATAAAATAAAATAAACTAAAATAAGCCAAAATTTAAACTAAAATTAAAACTAAAATAAAATAAAAAACCTAAAACATAAACCTAAGAAAATAAAATAAACCCTAAACCTAAACCTAAACCTAAAAATAAAACCTAATGTAAATAAAAATAAAACTCAACTAAACCTAAATCTAAAATATAAACTAAATTAAAAAAATCTAAACTAAAATAAATAAACTAAACTAAATAAAATTAAAAAATAAACATAAATAAAATAAAATGTAAAATATACTAAAATAAATAAACCTATTATTTGTAACTTTTTTTTTTTAAAAACTCTAAACCTTAAGATAACCCTAAACCTAAAAAACCCTAAAACATCCTAAAGCCTAAACACTAAACCCTAAAGCCTAAACCCTTGTCCCCAACCCTAAACACTAAACCCTAAAACCCTAAACCCAAAACCTTAAACCTTAAACCCTAAATACCTAAAAATCTAAACCAAAATTAAATAAAACCTACAAATAAAATATATAAAAAAACCTAAACTTAAATAAAATAATGAAATAAAATAAAATAAATACTTAAATAAAAACCTAAACCTAAACCTAAAAATAAAAAAATAAACTAAAAAAAGTAGACTAAAATAAAATAAATAAAGACCTAAATTGAACTTAAAATAAAATTGACCTAAGAATAAAAAAACCTAAATAAATAAAAAAAAACCAAATAAACCAAAAAATAAAAAATAAAACTAATTAAAACCTAAACCTAAAATAAACCTAAAAATAAATAAAAATAAAAGCTAAACCCTAAACTAAAAAAAAAACCCTAAACTTAAAATAAAATAAAATAAAAAATAAAATAAACCTAAACCTAAACTAAAATAAACTAAACTAAATAAAACCTTAGCCTTAAATAAATTAAACTTAAACCATAAACTAAATAAAATAAAATATACCTAAACTAAAAAAAATAAAACCTAAAATAAACCTAAAATAAAAAACTAAAACCTAAACCTAAAAAAATAAAATAAAACCTAAACCTAAATATAAAATTAGAAAGTATATACCTAAACCTTAAAAATAAAATAAAAATAAAACAAAACTAAAAAATAAACATAAACCTAAAAGATAAACTAAAATGAAAAACTTAAAATAAAATAAATAAACTAAACTAAATAAATAAAAAATAAAATTAAATAAAAATATAAAATAAACTAAATAAACCAAAACCTACTAGTTTACTAAATTTAAGAAATGCCTAAATGTTAAACCCTAAACCCTAAACACTAAATGATAAACCCTAAGCCCTAAAACTAACCCTAAACCAAACTAAACCCTAAACCTAAACTATACCTAAACCCTAAAACCAACCCTAAACCCCAAAAAACCTGCATAAACCCCTAAACCTAAAACCTAACCTAAACCCCAAACCCCTAAACCCCAAAACCTTAAACCCTAATCCATATCTAACCCTGAACTATACTTCCTAAACTCAAGCAAACCTAAACCCTAAAACTTAAACTAAATCTAAACCACTAGACTCCTAATAAACTAATAATAAACTAAACCCTAAAACTAAAATAAAACTAAATTTAAAATCTAAACCTAAACCTAAACTTAAAAACCTAAACTAAACTAAACTAAACTAAACCCTAAACCTAAACCTAACTAAAACTAAACTAAACTAAACTAAACCTAAAATAAAACCTAAACCCTAAACCCTAAACCATAAACCTAAACCTAAAACTAAACCTAAACCTAAACCCTAAACCCTAAACCCTAAACCTAAATTAAAACCTAAACTCTAAACCATACACCCTAAACTCTAGAAACCTAAACCTGAATCCTTCCTTTGGTTTTTATTTCATTTTGCATCCTTGCCACATTTTTGGGTGGAACCTTCATCATTATCGACCATTTTATGGAGCCTTTCAAATATCTGGCTAGTCACGTGATGTGTCTCTTCTGAATATTGTTGCGGTGATCTTGAACCCACGGATTACATCTCTCAATTTGGATGATCCGACTAGGGCATCCGATTTATTGGGGATTCCTGAACCTAATGCCATTCTTACTATTAAATCCTTTAAGGACACACTTTATAGTAAGAGCTCTACCATATCTAACTCAGTGAATATGATTTTGACTTCTTTTTGAGGTATGCCTATGATCATGTGTTTGGATCATGATGTCAAAAAGCTTACAAAACCTTTTGAATTTACTTTGGTTGGAAAATTTGCGTTGCACTGGCTAAATTTGGAAAAGACTGATCCTTTCTTCATAACCTTAAACTTTCAGGTGCTTTCTCCATTAGCTTGATCGATCCAAGACATATTCTGATTCAACTTATGAATGATTTGGATTATTCAAGGGTTTTTTGGCGTTGATCTTATTTTGTCTTTAACTGTCAAATGCATTTGTTGACGTGGTCTCCCCTTTTTGATATAAAGGTTGAATCACCTATTATTCCTGTTTGGTTAGCTCTTCCAAATATAAGAATCCATTATGTTACCCACCAAATTTTATTTATTATCGGGGTTCTATTTGGTCAGCCACTCCAAATCGATCAGGAGACCGCTATGAGATCCTGTCCCGCTGTTGCTCGTATATTGGTTGAACTTGACATATCTAAAAATTATACTAAGGAGGTTTGGGTTGGATCTAAAAAGTTTGGTTATTTATAAAAGGTCAAATTTGAAATTATTTTAGTTTTCTATTCCCAATGCAAGATACATGGTCATGATAATTCGGAGTGTTTTGTTCTTTAGCCGCATATTAAAAAGAAAATTTTGAACGATCATAACTTGAAATTAGCTTCTGATAAAGTTAATAAAACTATTTCTATGCCTAAAAATAACTTAAATGTTGATATTAGGTCAGACTCTTTGGAATCTTCTAATGTTCCTAAATTTATTGATTTTACTTCATTCTGACCATGACAAGGGTACTAATAATGTTGAAAAAGATGGTTTGTCCAACAACCTTTCTTTACATGAGAATATGCCTATTATGGCTAATTCCAAATTCAAAGACGCTAAAAAAAATGATGATTCATTCTCTAATGAGTCTATTCCTGCATCTTTGTTGGCATTAATTGATGAGAATGAGGATTTAAATGATAACCTGAATGTGGCTAAAATTCTTGAGAAAAATATTGATTTTGACATTGATAATTGTGCTTTAAATGGTAATATCTTCTCCTTACTCTAATTCCAAGATTGATCTTCATTCTAATCCACTTTTCAACAAAATGTTGATTTAAAAGAGGGGGAAGTTGTGATTAGAGATGTTCTTGCTGATCCTTATCCTATTAATAATATTTCTAATCAATCTCTATCCAATGGTGGCACTTTGGATAAAAACAAAATATTCTAAACTATCCTTAAAAAAAACTAATAACTCTAGATGCAACCTCCTATTTTTTTCGAATCTACTAGATCTGGTCCTCTTCACATAAATAATGTGTTGTTTCAATTTTTTTCTTAGAAGAGGATTTGTTATTCTTTCTCTCTCTCTTTATTATTGTCCTTTAATTTCCTTTTACAATTTTCTTTATGTTTAATTTTTTTATTTAGAATGTTAGAGGGATTTGTACCCTCACTGCTCATAATCGTATTAGAAATCTCAGTAAAATTAACTATATCTCTTTACTTATTGTTATTGAACCTCTAATACATGCTGATAGAATCACTCATGTTACTAGAATGCTTGGCTTTAGTAATTTTTTCTCTAACATCAGAAATAAAATTTGGTGCTTTTGGAATAGCTTCTTAAATATTTTAATTTTAGATGATCTACAACAAGTTGTAAATGCTCAAATTTCTTTTGGTGACTCCTATGTGTTGGTCTCTTTAATTTATGCTTCTTGCAATAGAACTGGTCGAAATGTTCTTTGGGAGAATTTGAGAAGTTTTTCTCTTTTTGTTAACAAACCTTAGTTGGTTGGGGGTGATTTCAACACTATTATGTATTCTTCAGAAAGAAGGAGTGGTTGCTCACCTAATATTCATTATATGGAAGAAATTTCTAATATGGTTGTTGGTTGCAATCTTTTTTTACATTGGTTTTAAAGGCTCTAATTATACTTGGCAAAACTCTAAGCTCTGACAACATTTAGAAGAATTCTTTTCAACTCTCATTGGATTAATTAATGGCCTCTTACCTCTGTTGACCATTTAAGTAAAATTTTATCTGTTCATGCCCCAGTTTTGGTTTATGTTAAAGAAAACTCTAAAATATTAAACATCTCGCCCTCTTTCAGATTTTAAAATATGTATATTCAGCATCTAGATTTTCTTAAAGTTGTGGACATTAATTGGATTGCCCCTTTACGCCCTGATAATTCAATTAGGTGTATGAATAGATTATGGTTTAAGCTTAAAAAGCCCAAACAAAATTTGGTTTGGTGGAACAAACATTATTTTAAAATTCTTTTTTCTAATATAATAAACATGGAACTTTTGGTTTGTGAACTTTAAAATGTTGTTTTCACTGACTCTTCTAAGCTTAAATATTTGAATGAAGCTAAAGATAAACTTGTTAATTATCAGAATATTAAGAGACCTATTGGCGAAAAAAAGATGCTAGTAAACATATTACTGATGGGGACAGAAATACCGATATTTTTATGCTTTATTTAATAAAAAGTGAGCTTTAATGATATTCAAAAAATGAAAAATGATATTGGAGATTGGATTACTGATATTAATGTTATTAAAGATTATGTTATTAACCAATTTAAAAATATGCTTAATAAAAGCCACTCTTATGAAGCTATTTCTAATTTGCATTTGATCCCATCTATTATTACCAATGATGATAATCATTAGCTTACTAGGTTGCCTACTGAAGATTAGATTGGTAAAGTTCAATAATGAACATTGATTTTTTGTTCTGGTGCGGAGGGTTAAACTACTCAATTTTTCAAAATTGTTGTCTATTATTAAGCATGACTTAATGATAATTGTTGTTGATTTTTTATTAGTAATCCTCTCCTTAAATATTTTTCATATCACTTTCATTGTTCTCATACCTAAAAAAGATAATCCAAATTCTTAGAGTGATTTTAGACCTATTAGTCTTTACACTTTCTTTAATAAATTGATTTCTAAAATTCTTACTAATAGACTTAGTCCTTTACTTCAAAAAATTATCTCTCAACCAAACTAGTTTTGTTAGAGGAGATCTATATCTGATAACATTCTTCTTGCTCAAGAGCTTATTCATGATTTTGATGTTCCAACTAGAGGTGGTAACATCCTTTTTAAATTAGATATTTCTAAAGCCTTTGATAATATCTCTTAGGATTTCCTTTTAAATAACCTGCATTTATTTAGTTTCTCTGATAATTTCATTAACCTTATTAAAAACTAAATTAATAATGCATGCTTTTCAATTCTTCGTAATGGAGAAGATTTAGGCTTCTTTCCTTTTTTTAATGGATTGAGACAAGGAGATCCTTTGTCCCCTTCTTTGTTTATTATTACTATGGAATACCTTTCTGGGAGTTTAAATGATTGATTCAATAACAACCCTAGCATTTAATTTAGAACTCTTGGTGGTATCCCTATTTCTCATCTTAGCTTTGTTGATGATTTCATTATCTTTTGTAATGCTTCTTTTCATCATATCAAAAGACTTAAGAAATTTTTAAATAATTTTGGTAGAAAGTGGTATTTCTATTAATGAAATGAAGAGCTACTTTATTACCTCCTCTAAAATTTCTAATAATAAAATCAATCATATCTTGAGAATCACTAACTTTAAACAACTCCTATTAAATATATGGGTGCTCCACTTCTCAAAAGTCAAAAAAGATCCCATCTTTTTTATGAGCTTATCCAAAAAATTTCTAATAAAAATTTGATGTGGGAATTTCAGTTACTTTCTTTTGTTGGCAGGCTTACTTTGCTTAGGAGTACTCTTAATTTGATGCCTTTATATCTAATTCAAACCATTATCCCTACTAATTCTATCTTAAATAGAATTGATCAACTCCTTAATAAATTTTTTTGGGGCTCTAATAATTGTTAAAAGGATGCATTGGACTTCTTGGCATAAATGTTGTGGTCTTTGAAAGTGCACTTGGTTTTAAACTATTGAAGCTTCGCCTTCTCCAATGAAACTTGTGGAATTTTCAAAAAAAGATGGCCTGGGCTAATTTTATGACTAAATACTAGGTAAGCACCTCTAATATGTACTTATAAAGTTGGTGACTCCCAAGTTTGGAAAAGGCTTTGCTCCATTAAATGGGAGGTTGAATCCTTGATATCTTGGAGTATAAATTCGGGATCTTCTTTCTTTTGGCATGATAACTAGATTGGTGCTAGTTCTGTTGATTCTTTTTATCTACCCATTCTACTACTGCTACTAAAGTTAACTCATTATGGCTTAATAATAAGTGGAATGATAGTAAATTTAGCCAATTTATTCATATCTCTCTTTTTGATAAATTTAGTGATATTCCTATCTTTTCCAACGATCAAATTCTTTTTAAGCCTTATAATGTTGATTTTATTCTTAAAGAGACTTGGAATTATATTAGAGACACTCATATTTCTTCAAATGTATTTATTAAACTTTGGAATAATATCATCCCTATCTCTTATTCTGCCCTTACTTGGAGAATAATAAAAAAATTCATTCATGTTTATTCCTTACTCTAGGATAAAGGATTTCATTTTCCTTCTAAATGTTATTATTATTTTCATATTGAAAATGTTAATCATGTTTTTGTCAATGGTGCTATTGCCTCTAAATTATGGGTTTGGTATGATCTTTTTAATACTAACCATTTCCATGGCTTTTTTTCTTTATATCAACTTAATAAAGCTTGTTTCCACAAAACTATGAAAGGTCATATCAGAGAATTAGTTGCCATTACCCTTATATAGTTCATATGGATGGATAGAAATGATGCTAAATATCATGATATTCCGATGAATCATAAAAGGATTATTGCTAGTACCAAGGAAAAAAATCATGCATTATTTAATGCTAATTTAATTAGTAACACACATTTTAGAGGTTACAAATTTGTGGCCAAAAAATTGGGTCTTTACCTGCCAGAGATCACCTTCTATAAAGAAGATAAGATTATATGTTGGATAAAACCTAATAATAATATTTTAAAATTATTGCTCTCAGAATACATTTGATTGTGGTGGTATTTTTAGGGATTTTGAAGGTAATGTCATTTTTGTTTTTTCTTATCCTCTTAAAGCTTGTTCATTTATCTATGCTGAATTAATGGTTGTAAACAAAGCTATTGACATTTGTTTGCAAAAAGGTTTATTCAATATTTGGATTGAAGTTGATGCTCTTTTACTCATTGACATCGACTTCTAAGATGGGAATGATTTATTCTATCTTCTTAATCATACTAGAACACTCCTCTCTCAAGTATGCTTTAAAATTCTCACATTTGGCATGAAGGAAATTTCTGTAGATTTTTTGGTTAATCTAGGTGCTAAATTAAATGATCTCTTATGATAATCTTAATTTACCTAGACAATTGAGAGGTTGGTTAATCTGGATAACACCAGTTACCTTATCTCGAAATTAAATTTCTTTGTGTTTTTTGGTTTTCTATGTTTTTTGTCTATGTGCATTTTCATTTTGTTGCATTCCATTGGTGGTTCACTCTCTTGTCTAGTTTGTCTTTGCAATATTTGGGAGATCTCTTTGAGGTGGTTGGTTTTAGCTCTCTCATTGGAGGGTGTTCTCATTGGTGACTATTTTATTTAGGGATCAATATATTTTTAGTGTTCTTCCTGAACTTGTGGTGGCCTCCTTTTAGGTTATGCCTCTACTGTTGACTTTTCCCTTTTCTTAATTGGTACTAGTTTTGCCTCTAATTTTTGGTGGCTATTTCCTTTTAAGAAGGTTTTTTGCTATTTTTGGGCTGGTGGGTCTTGCTATTTGCTTACCCTCTACCTTTCTATCTTGGGTGGCTATTATTTGGTGGCTATTGTTGATCATTTCACTCTTGCATTTGTGCTAGGCCTTTTGGTGGTTTTTGTCTCTTCATCCTTTTTATTCTTGGTGGCTTTTGTTTTTTAGTTTCTCTCTTTACCTTGTGGCTACAAGGGCACTGATTGGTGGTCGTTAGTATCCTATTTTCTCTTTGGTACTAGTTTTTTTTATCCACAGTGTTTAGAAGGGGCCTTATCTCCCTCTGTTGGTTTGTTGGAGGTTGGTGGTCCTCAGTATAGATTTTTATCGGTTGGGTGATTACCATTTCTTTCTTTATTGTTTTTGGGTCTGTTGGTTTATCACTATATGTCTTTCTCTATGTTGGGATTCTCCCTTTGGATTTGCTTCCTTATTGGTTGGCTCATTTCTTTGTTAATTAATTTGGGTGGCTTTATTTTTTTGGTTTGGTTGGTTTTGGCTAGTTTGGTTGTTTCCTTTTAGTTTTCTTTTTATTATTTGATAGGGTTGCCTTTGGTGATTTTTCTTTATTTTATTTTGGCTTTATGGTGGCTATTTGTTAGTTGTTGATCTTGGTTGTTGCTTTCGGTTAATTTATTTTTTGCTTTGAGTGTTGTTGGCTTGCTTATTTTGGTGAGGATTTGGACTACTTTTGGTTTCTTTGGCTCCTTTGTTTCTATGTCTTGCCTCTTGGTTGGTAGGGTGGGCTTTATTTTCCTGCTGCTCTTGGTGATGATTTTCTAGTGTTTTTTGGATGCGGTCTCCTCATGGGTTCTTTTCCTCTCTCTAGTCTTCTTTTCTTATCTTCATCTCTGAAGAGGTATTTTACCTTTTTATTTCTTGCCTCTCTTGCGGTTGTGGTGGTGCTATTAGTGTTGCCTTGTTCTCCGATGGTTGGAATTGTTGGTTTCAGTGCTAGTTGTAGGTTGCTATTTTGGTTTTGGGCTGTTTCTTGTGGTTGTCTGGTGACACTAGTGGGTTTGGTTCCTATCCATGGTGGCTTTACTTTTTGGGAGAAATCTTGGCAGCTGCTCTTTCATTTCTATTATGGTAGTTTTTTTGATGCTACTATCTTTCGGGCTTGGTGGCCTATAGTCGGTTGGGTGATTTGTGGGCTAGCTGTTTCTGTTGCTTGGGTACTAGAGAATTGTTGACTTTCACTCTTTGGCGGATTGCCTTCATCAAGGTAAATGGACGATGATGGTTGGGATGATTTCCCTATTATCTTCTGGCTGGTAGCAACATATGTGATTGTAACCCTTCTTTTGAATTCTGGATGCTCAAATTTGTGGTTTACTTAAGATGAAGGTGTGAGCCTAAACCTTTTTTTGAAATTTTTCTTATATTGCTCTTTATTATGTGCTTAAGCTTGATTTTCTCTATGCTAATTACATCTTCTAGTAGCTTGTGAATTCTTTTATAGGTTCTTTGCAAGTTTGGATCTGGATGTGGATTGTGCAACTCTCAAAGACTTTTGATTCTAGTAGTGGGCTTTATGATCCTCTATTTACTATGTTGTTGCTTAGTTGTTATTTGGTCTTTTATTTCTTTTGCTTAGGTTTTATTTTCTTGCTTTTGTTGTATTAGATTGGGGACTTTTCTCTCTAGGCTAAATGTAGCTCTTTGAACGGTAATTAAGAAAATTTTCCCCTCTTAAGGAACTTGTACTCCTTTATTTATGGCAATAAAATTCTCCCCTCTTTGGGTTTTCTTAAAAAAGAAAACCTTAAACCCTAAACCAAAGACCTAAACCCTAAACCGTAAAAACCTAGAAACTTAAACCTAAACTAAATAAAACCTAAAAATCAAATAAATAAAAAACCAAAATAAAATAAAAAAATAAAATAAATAAAATAAAAAACTAAACTAAAAAAAAATAAATAAAATAAAATAAAAATAAATAAATAAAATAAACTAAAATAAAATAAATAAAATTCTAAACTAAACTATAAAATAAAATAAACCTAAGAATAAACTTAAATAAATATAACTAAACCTAAAAACATAAATAAAATATACTTAAAATAAAATAAAAATAAAACTAAATAAAATAAACTAAAATAAAAAAATAAACCTAAAAAATAAATAAAATAAAACTAAAATAATAAATAAAAATAAAATAAATTAAAATAAAATAAAATAAACTAAAATATAAAATATAAATAAACTAAATAAAATAAACTAAAACTAAACCTAAATCAAAATAAAATAAAATAAACTAAAATAAACCAAAATAAAATAAAATAAAAAATAAACCTATAAAATCCTAAAACTGAACCAAAAATAAAATAAAATATCCTAAACCTAAAATAAAAATAAAATAAAATAAAAAACTTAACTAAAACAAACTAAACCAAATAAACTAATAAAAACTTAAATTATAAAAATAATTGAAACTTAAAATAAAAAATAAATAAACTAAAAAAAAAATTAAAATAAAATAATAAATAAAATATAATAATTAAACTAAACTGGTTTGTAATTTAAAAAAAACCTAAATCTACATTAAACCCTAAACAAAACCCCAAATACAAACCCCAACCCCCATAACCAACCACCCTAAACCCTAAACAAACCACAAAAACCTTAAAACCTAAACCTAAAAAACTAACCTAAACCCAAACCTAAACAAACTAAATTTAAACTAAACTAATGTAACTAAATAAATTAAAAATATAAACCCTAAAACTTAATAAACCTAAACCTAAGAATGAGCAGAACCTTGATGGGGAATCTGAACAGGCTCAATATCTATGGAGGTGAAGGGGAGGTGGTTTATGGGTGGGGATCTAGTTCTTGGTGGATATGAAGGTGGTGGTGGGGAGTGGTGGTTAGGAGAAGCGGAGGTTACAACCATGGTGATGGCAGAGGAGAGGTGGGGATATGATGGTGGATCCCCTACTCAGAGGCAGGTGGTTGATGGGAACTAGAAAGCGAAAGAATGACGATCATCATGACACCATGTCTTTATAGTAGAGACAGCGGTTATCATTTGATTTATCTATGTTCATTTTTATCTATGTCACCAATTGTGTCTTAGAAAACTTAGTGTGTTGTTTATTTGATGAAATCGAAAAGATGAAATGTTGAATCTGAATTTGTTCTCTATTAAAAAAAATAGCAACCAAAAAACTAAACCTAAGCTAAACTAAACCTAAAACTAAAAGCTCACAATAATTTGTTGGAGCCTTTTGTTATGTTGAACCTTTGTTGATCCTTTTGGATTGGACTTTTTTAGTTTGGTGGTTGGTATTTTGGCCTTTTTTGGTTATATTTTACGGTGATTTGCACTGCGACTTATTTTTCCTTGTTGATGGTTTCATTTTTTTATTTAGTCATTTATGGTTGCTCACCTAGTTTGGCTTGGTGACTACTTATTCTTGGGACTTTGGCTTGAGGGCTCTATCTTGGTTTTGTTGGTTGTTTCTCTATTAATTAGCATTTTTTGGTGTTCTTCTAATGGTTCTAGTTTTCCAGGTTTGGAGCTTGGATGGGTATCTAGTTAATGGTTGTTGTTCATGTTCTAACTTTATTCTAGCCTCTTTCTAGGTTATTGTGATTAATCTATTGTGTTTTTGTTTGGTGGTTTGGTTTGTTTAGTTCTTTGCGGTTTCTTTTGTTTAATGGTGCAAGATCTAGAACTCTATGGACTGCTGGCCTTAGATGTTTGCTTGTATCAAGTATGCTGGTTATGATGGCTTTGATGTTACTCACCTCTTCTCTCTAGTTGGTAGCATTACATATGATTGTAACACTTCTTTATGAAGTTTGGATGCTCATATTTATTTGCCCCTTGAGATGATCCTAATTGAGCCCCTTCTCTTTAAGCTCTCTCTTTTCCTCATTTATCCTTATCCTTTTTAGCTATGACTTTTTCCTTAGTGTTTTGCATTTCTTTATAGGTTAGAACTTTATAGAGGGAATGGTCATTGCTCGATCAACCCAAGGGATGTTGTTGTGGATCTTGCTTATCTTACTTTCTCAAAGGAATCATGAGCTGCTCTCATCCTTTTACTATTTTATTTGTTTTAGTCTTACGTGTCTTTCTATGCTTTTTTTTGGGCTATATTTCTTTATCCTTATTTTTCAAATGTACTTAGATGGGGGTTTAGCTCTCTAAGTTTCTTGTAGCTTTGAGAGCAATAAAATTTTAGAGCTTTACCCCTTTTATAGATATTATATCTTTTTCTTTTATGGTAATAAAATTATAACTTTCCCAAAATAAAACCAAACCCTAAACCTAAACCCTAAACAACCTTAAACCCTAAAACCCTAAACCAAACCCCAAACCCTAAACTCTAAACCTAAACCACAAAACCCTAAACCACCTAAAACCCACAAACCCTAAACCCTAAACTAAACCTTAAACCCTAAACTAAAGATTGAACCCTAAACCCTAAAAACTAAGATTGAACCCAACTAAACAACCAACCTAAAACCCTAAAGCATAAAATAAAATCACTAAACCCAAAATAAACCTAAACCATAAACCCCCAAACAATAAAACAAACATAAAGTAACTAAATAAATTAAAAAATAAACCTAAACCCTAAAACCTAATAAACCTAAACCTTTAGAATGGGAAGAACCTTGACGGTAAGAACATTACGTCAACCAGGTTCAGTCTAGATCTAGAACTGGAGGCGAAGGTGGAGATGGCGATTATGGCAGTGGTGGTGGGGGATCTAGAGGTTCTAGTGAATATGGAGGTGGTGATCTGAGCGGTGGGGTTTATGGGCGAGGAAGCGGCGGAGGTTACTGAGTGGTGGTGGAGGAGAGAGATCGATGATGATGATTGATCCCACTACTAGAGAGGTGGGTGGTTGATGGAAAAGCGAAGAATGGCCAATATGATCTACTGCTTATGAATTGTGTCTTTACCGTAGGGACGGTTCTAGTTATTTAGGGTTTTGATTTTATCATCTCATTTTTTATCTATGTCATTACTTGTGTCTTAGATAACTTGGTATGTTACTTGGTTGATGAAATCGAAAAGAAGAAATGTTGAATCTAAATTTGTTCTTTGTTAAAAAAAACTAAAAACCCTAAACCCTAAACCCTAAACCCCAAATCCTAAATCTCAAACCCTAAACCCTAAACCCTAAACCCTAAACCCTAAACTTTAAACCCTAAACAATAACAAACACAAACTAAACTAAATAAAACCTAAAATAAAATAAATAAAACTAAAATCTAAGTAAAATAAAACCTAAATAAAACCTAAACTAAACATAAACCTAAAATAAAATAAAATAAAATAAAACTAAAATAAATAAAACTAAACTAAAAAAAAATAAAATAAACCTATGAATAAAAACCTAATTAAAATAAAAAACTAGATGAAAATAAAAATAAAATAAACATAATATAAAAAAGAAAATCTAAACCTAAAAATAAATAAAATCTAAACCCTAAACTAAAAAAACATAAACCAAAAATAAATAAAAAATAAAATAATAAAAAACTAAACTTAAAATAAACTAAACTAAATAAATAAACCTAAACAAAATAAAATAAAATAAAACTAAAATAAACCTAAAATGGATAAAAATAAAACCTAAAATAAACCTAAAACTTAAATAAAATAAAATAAAATAAAACTCAACTAAAATAAACCTAAACCTAAACTTAAACTTATAAAATAAACTAAAAAAAACAAAAACTAAAATACATAAAATAAACTAAATAAAATAAAAATAAACCTAAATAAAAAATAAAAGAATAAAATAAACTAAAATAAATAAAATATAGTAAATAAACATAAACCTAGTTGTAATTTAAAAAACCCATAAAAATCTAAAATCCAAAATAAACCTAAACCTAAACCACAAATGCATAAACCTAAAATAAACAATAAACCTAAATCTAAACCTAACCTAAACCCTAAACCTAAACCTAGTTACTAAATAAATTAAAAAAATAAACTAAAACCACAAACCTAATAAACTAGACTAAACTAAACCATAAGAATGGTATCTCTCCGATGGAGGTCGGGATTATTTCTAGTTTGTACTGTTGAGCTTTGGTTGCCCTCTGGTTTTCATGGCTCTCTCTCTTATTGGTCTCTTGTTGTGTTGGTTTTATGATGGCATGGTGATTGGCAGGATTCGGACCTTGCTTGTTTGCCATTTTCCCTAGCATCTTTTTTTTCTTGTGAGGGTTTATTGGTTGGTGGTTGCTTGATGGCTATGGTTTCTTTGAGCCTTTTACTTTTTGGTTTTGGCTATCTAGTGTCGTGATTATTGGTTGAGCCTGACCATGGGCTTTATTCCTTCTTGGGCTGACTTACTCTCTCTAGAGTTGTTACCTGCCATCTAAATTTTGTTCCCCTTTTTCGGGTGGTCTTTTTGAAGTTTTTTTTTGTGGTGTTTTCCTGTTGGCTGGATGGCCCATTGGCTTGTCATTTCTTTCTATTGTGGGATGAATCTGTATGTGGCTTTGGTTATTCTTGGCTCTATTACTATTTCTAATGATCCCTACTGCTATGTTTGTCTGGATGTCCTTGATGGCTAGATGCAGTTGTGATGTTGGTTGGTGGATCTACAGAATTTTTGGTTCTTTACATTTTGTCTTTTGTTTTGGGTGGCTTTGATGGTGGTTGTTTCTTGGATGTTTTCTTGTTTGGTTGGTTTCTTTGCACTAGTTTGCATGGATGTTTTGTCGGTTAGTTATCTATTTAATCTTGATGATAAATACTGGAACTTGGCTAGCTCTTGGTTGTTGGATATTTGGTTTAATTGAGGTAAGTTGGCTATGATGGTTTGGGATGTTTCCCCATTATCTTTTGGCTGGTAGCAGCATATGTGATTGTAACCTTCTTTTGAAGTCTGGATTCTCACATATCTTGTTTCCTTGAGATGAATGTGGTGAGCAGCCTTATCTAATATTTTTATCATTTTGTTCCTTTTGTGTACTTAGCTTGTCCTTATTTCTAGATGATTTTCTCTATCTTAAGTTCTTTGCAGGTTTGTGGCTTGTTTTGGGGCATAGGTGGTTTGTGCATCTCTTAGAAGATTTCGGATATAGATGTCTTTAGCTACCCTTTTTGGAATTTTTTGTTGTTTCTTTCTTAGTTTTTTTCTTTTCATTTTTTTGCTTTGATTTTCTTGTAATAGGTTGGGGATTTATCTCTTTAGGTTTATTATAGCTCTTTGAGCAATAGTTTAGAGATTTATCCCCTTTAAGGATATTGTATCCCTTTCTTTTTGGCAATAAAATTCTCCCACTTTTCATTTTAAAAAAAACTCTAAGAATTGGCAAAACCTTGACGGCAGGAACATCACCGTCAACTAGGCTTAGTCTAGATCTTGCGGTGGAGGCAAAGGCAGAGACATCAATTATCATTGTGGTGGTGGGGAATGTAGAGGTGCCGGTGGATATGGAGGTGGTGGTCGAAGCAGTGGTTGGTATGTAGGTGGGAGGAGTGATGAAGGTTACGAGTGGTGGTGTGGAGGGAGATCGAGGGATATGATGGTGGATCCCGCTACTCGAGAGGCGGGGTGGTTTTGATGGGAACTAGAAAGTGAAAAAATGCGTCGATCTAGCTTATGGAAGCTGTCTTTACAATAGAGATGATTCTAATTATCTAGGCTTTTGATTTGCTCTATCGTTCTCATTTTTATCAATGTCATTTTGTCTTTGAAAACTTAGTGTGTTACTTGGTTGATGAATTCAAAAAGAAGGAATGTTGAATCCGAATTTTTTCTCTGTTAAAAATAATTAACCAAAATTTGTAAGTCCTAACCTAAAACCTAAACCCTAAACCTTAAACCCTAAACCCTAAACCTAAACCTCAAAATCCTAAACCCCTACAAAACACTAAAACCCTAAACCCTAAACATAAACCACAAACTTAAACCTTAAACCCAAAACCCAAGAAAAATCCCTAAATCCTAAAACCCAAAACCTAAAGATAAAAACTTAAACCTCTAAATAAAACCTAAAAAAATAAAATAAATAAAAAACCTAAACCAAAATAAAATAAAATAAAACCTAAACTAAAACATAAACTTAAACTAAACTAAACCTAAACCTAAAGATAATAAAATAAAAAAATAAAACTAAACTAAAATAAAATAAATAAAAAAAAACTAAACTAAAGAAAATACCTAAATAAAATAAAACTATACCTATAATAAAATAAAATAAAAACAAAATAAAAAATAAACCTAAAAAAAAAATAAACCTAAAAAAATCTAAAAGTAATAAAAAATGAAACCTAAACTAAACTAAAAAAAAACATAAATAAAAATTAAAATAAGATAAACCTAAACCTAAACTAAAATAAATTAAATTAAAAAAAATAAAACCTAAACCTAAATTTAAACCTAAAATAAATAAAATAAAATAAAATAAACTAAAAATAAACCTAAACATAAATTACAAAATAAAACCAAAAAATAAATCAAAAATAAAAATCTAAAACATCAACCTAAAAAATAAATAAACCTAAAAAATAAAAATAAAACCAAAACCTAAAAATAAAATAAAATAAAACTAAACTAAAATAAAATAAACCTACCAAACCTAGAAATAAACTAAATAAAACCTAAATAAAATAAGTAAACCTAAAATAAATAAAAATAAACTAAATAAAAAATAAAGTTGATCTAAATAAAAAAACTAAATTACAAATAAACCTAAACCTAACCTAAATCAGCCAACCTACCCTAAACCCAGCCCTAAATCCTAGGCCTAGGCCCTAAACCTCAATACCCAAACCCTAAACCCTAAAATTAACAAAAACACCAGCCTAAACCAAACCTAGGCCTACCTAACCACTAAACCCTAAACCTACCTAAACCTAAACCTAAACCTAAACCCTAAACCCTAATCTCTGATCAAACCCTAACCCTAAACCCTAAACCTAAACCTAAAGAAACTAAATAAATAAAAAAAAACATAAACCCTAAAACCTTATAATCCAAAACCTAAACTTAAACCTAAACCTTAATAATGGGTAGAATCTTGACGGCAGGAACATTAGTGTCGACTAGGCTTAGTCTAGATTTGGCATTGGAAGCAAAGGTGGAGGCGGTGGTTCTCATTGTGGTGGTGGGAGATTTGGAGGTGATGGATATGGAGGTGGTGGTGGGCTGGTTGTTATGGAGGTGGGAGGAAGCGAGGTTACCTTGGTTGAGGAGGGTAGATTGGGGATATGATGGCGGATCCCGCTGCTCGAGAGGTGGTGGTTGTTTTAATGGGAATTGGAGAAACTAAGGAATGGCTGATACAATCTTATGCTTATGGAACTTAGTTATAGTAGAGATAGTTTTAGTTATCTATGGTTTCTGATTTGCTCTATGCGTGATCATTTTTTATCAATGTCATTGCTTGTGTCTTAGAAAACTTGGTGCGCTATTTGGTTGGTGAAATAAAAAAGAAGAAATGTTGAATATTAATTTATTCTCTTTAAAAAAACCTAAATCAACCTAAAACTTAAACCCTAAACCTAAACCACAAAACCATAAATCTAAACACTAAACCCTAAACATTAAACCTTCCCCCCAAAAAAACCCTATACTCCTAAACCTATACACAATGCTAAACCCTAAACCCTACTTAAACCTACACCACCCTAAACCCTCCACCACTCTAAATTCAAACCCTCCAAACCAGCCAGGCCTTAAACCTATCAACCAGATCCTACCAAAATTAGGCTGGGCCCCAAACTGAGCCTGAGCCCTGGGCTTGGGCTAGGCCTGGGCTAAGGCCCTGGCTGGGCCTGGGCCCCAAACCTGGGCCAGGTGAGCTGAGCTGGCTGGGCTGGGCCCTGAGCTGGGCTGATCAGGCCTGAGAGGTGGGCCCCAGGCCCTGGGCTAAACCCTGAGGCTGACCTGGGCCTGGGCTAGGCCCTAGGCTGAGCCTGGGCCAGGCCAGGCCCTGGGCTGAGCTAGGCCTAGCTGAAATGGGCCTGGGCTACAGGCTGAGCTGAGCCCTGGCTGACCTAGGCTAGGCTGAATCTGGGCCCTAGGCCTGGGCCCTGGGAAACTGGGCCCAGGCCTGAGCCCAGGCCTGGGCTGGGCTAGGCCCTGGCCCTGGGCCACTGGGCCCAGATCTTGAGCCCAGGCCAGGCCAGGCGAGCCCTGGGCTAACTGGGCCTGGGCTTGAGCCTTCCAGCCAGGCAGGCTGGGCTGGGCCTGGGCCCAACTGGGCCCTGAGCCCTGAGCTGAGGCCTGAGCCTGGGCTGCCTGAGCTGGGCTGGGCCAGGCCACTGAGGCTGTGCCCTGGGCCTGGGCCCTGGGCCCTGACCTGGGCCTGGGCTGGGCCTGGGCTAAAACTGGGTACTGACCCTGGGCCTGGCCCTGGAGCAACTCCCTGGAGTCCTGGGCCCTGAATCTGGGCCCTGGCCAGACCCCCCAGGCCTGGGCCACTGACTAGGAAATACAAACCTAAAACCTAATGAGCTAAAATAAACTTAAATAAATAAATGAGCCTAAATAAATAAAAACCTAAAAACTAACTAAAAAATAAAAATAAATATAAGAAAATAAACTAAATTAAATAAACTAACTACTAAAATAAAATAAAATAAAGATAAAGACTAAATAAAATAGACTAAACCTAAAATAAACATTAATTAAAAATAAAAATAAAATAAAAAAAAAATGTAACGTAAAATAAAGATTAAAAAACCTAAACCTAAAATAAAAATAAAATAAACAAAATAAAATAAACCAAAACTAAAATAAACTAAACTAAAATAAATAAAACCTAAACCTAAACCTAAAATAAACTAAACCTAAACCTAAACCTAAACTAAAATATAAAATAAAACTAAAAATAAACCTAAACTAAACTAAAAATAAAACATAAAATAAACCTAAAACCTAAACCTAAAAATAAAATAAAAAGCTAAACCTAAATCTTAAAATAAAAATAAAACCTAAACCTAAAAAATAAAATAAAATAAAACTAAACTAAAAATAAAATAAACCTAAACCTAAACTTTAAAAATAAACTAACAAAACTAAAACTAAATTAAATAAACTAAACTAAGAAACAAAAAATGAACCTAAATAAAAATAAATAAAATAAAATAAACTAAAATAAATAAAATAAAATAAATAAACTAAACCTATTGATTTGCTTAATTTAAAAAATTTTAAAATAAATAAAATAAAACCCTAAACCTAAACCTAAACCCAAACCCTAAACCACTGAGCCTAAACCTAAACCCAAACTCTAAACCTTAAACCCTAAATAACCCACAAACCATAAACCTAACCAAACCCTAAACCCTAAACCCTAAACTAAACCTAAAACCTAAACCCTAAGCCTAAACCCTACAAACCCCAAAGTCCAAAACCACAAGCCTAAAGCCTAGAAACTATATCTTAAACCCTAAACCCTAGACCCTAAACCTAAAGCCTAAAGCCTAACCCTACTGGAAGTGCTGGTGGATATGATGGTGGATATGGAGGTGGTGGTTATGGAGGCAAGATCTAAAGGTTGAGGATCTGGAGGTGTTGATGGATCTAGAGGTGGTAATGGATATGGAGATGGTAGTTATGGAGGCGGGAGGAGTGACAGAGGTTAAAACTGTAGTGGTGGTGGAGGGATAGATCAGGGATATGATGGAGGATCCCGCTACTCCTGAGGTGAGGGTGGTCTGATGGGAATGAAAGAAACTGAAGAATGGACGATTTGATCTGCTGCTTATGGAATTGTATCTTTACATGAGAGATGATTCTAGTTATATAGGGTATTTGACTTGCTCTATGCATGCTCATTTTTTATGTATGTCATCACTTGTATCTTAGAAAACATGGTCTGCTACTTGGTTGATGAAATCAAAGAAGAAATGTTGAATCTGAATTTCTTCTCTATTAAAAAAACTTAAACCCTAAACCTAAACCCAAATGAAAACTTAAACCCCAAACCTAAAACCCTAAAACCCTAAACCCTAAACCCTAAATCCTAATCCTCAAACATAAACCTAAACCCTAAACTAACATAAACCCTAAAAACTAAACTAACCTAAACTAACCCCAAAATAACAAACCCTAAACCTAACCACAAAACCAAACCATAAATAAAACTAAAACTAAAATAATGCACATAAAATAAAAATAAAAATAAAATAAAAACTAGATAAAACCTATAAAAAATAAATCTAAAAATAATAAAAATAAAACTAAACCTAAAATAAGCAAATAAAATAAACCTAAACTGGCTAAAATAAATTAAAGAATAAACCTAAACCTAAACCTAAAATAAACTAAACCTAAACCTAAATTAAATAAATAAAAAACTAAAATCTAAAAAAAAATAAACCTAAAATAAAACTAAAACCTACCTAAAATAGACATAAACTAAACATGGGACCAAAATAAAGATAAAACTAAACCTAAAAATATAAATAAATAAACTAAACTAAAAATAAGCATAAACTGCATACCATGATAAACTAGATGAAACCTACTAAAATAAAATAAACTAAACCTAAATTATATAAAATATAAATAAAATAATAAAGATAAAATAAATGACTAAAATAAATTAAATAAATCTAAATCTGGCTTTTTTTTTTAAAACCTGACTCTAAATCCTGACCTAGGCCTAAATCTACCAACCTAAACCATGCCACTGCATTCCCTGGGCCCTGGGCCACAGGCCTAGGCCACAACCCTGGGCCACAACCCACCACTGAGCCACAGGCCCTGGGCCCCTAAACCCTACTGGGCTCTGACTGACCTGACCACAAACCCTAAATCTAAACCTGAGCTGATCTTAGGCCTAGGCCACGGACTGACCTAGTCAATGAGCCCTAAACTGGCTGAGCCCACCCAAGACCTACTGAGCCCTAATGATTAGGCCAAAGGCCACTGGACCAAGGCTGATCCATGGCCCAGCCCAGGCCACAACTAGGCTGACCTGGGCCGCCACAGGCCTGGGCCCACCAACCCAGGCCACTGAGCTGAGCCCTAGGCTCCCAAAACTGACTGACAGCCCATCCTTGCTCCCTGATGTTTGACCTACCACACTATGGGCTTAAACCCTACCTAAAACAAACCTAAACTAAATGACCTAAATAAAATATAATAAAATAATATATAATAAATAAATAAAACCTAAACTAAAACTGGTCCTAAACCTAAAATAAAATAAATTTAAAAATAAAAGTAATATAATAAAAAAATTTAAGCCTAACTAAATAAAAATAAACATAAGAATAAAAAACTAAATAAAATAAATATAAATGTAAAATAAAAATATAATAAACCTAAAATAAATTATAATGAAGCCTAAACCTAAAAATAAACCTAAAATAAATGAAAAAAAACTTAAACCTAAAATAAAAAAATAACCTAAACCTAAAATAAAAATAAAATAAACAAAATAAAATAAACCTAAACTTAAACTAAAATAAACTAAACTATAATAAATAAAACATAAACCTAAACTTAAAATAAACTAAACCTAATCCTAAACCTAAACTAAAAAATATAAAATAAACTAAAAATAAACCTAAACCTAAATAACAAAATAAAGCCTAAAATAAAGATAAAATAAAATCTAAAACAACCTAAAAAAATATAATAAAAAAACCTAAACCTAAAATAAAAATAAAAAAAATAAAATAAAACCTAAAATTAAAATAACTCATTAAAATAAAACTTAAACTAAAATAAGATCTAAAATAAAACATATAAAAATAAATAAACCTAAAATAAATAAACTAAACTAAATAAAATAAAAATAAACCTAAATAAACTAGAAAATAAAGTAAACTAAAAAATTTAAAAATAAACTTAATATAGATAAACTAAACCTCTTGGTTTTTAATTTTTATTTTAAAAAAACCTTAAACCCAAAATCCTAAACCCTAAACCCTAAATCTACAACTTTAAACCCTAAACCTAACCCCAAAAACACTAAACCCTAAACCTTAACTCTAAACATTAAATCTAAAAGCATAAGCCTAAACCCTAAACCTTAAACCTTAAACCTTAAACCCTAAACCCTAAACCCCAAACCCTTAACCTAAACCTAAAGTAACTAAATAAATTATAAAATAATCTTAAGCCCTAAAACCTAATAAACTTAAACCTAAACCAAAACCCTAAGAATGGGCAGAACCTTGATGACAGGAACATGACCGTCAACCAGGATCAGTCTAGATCAGGCGGCGGAGGTGAAGGTGGAGGTGGCGGTTATCAGTGGTGGTGGGGGATATGGACGTGCTAGTGAATATGGAGGTGGTGTGGTGGGAGGCGGTGGTTTTGTGGTAGAGGTGGAGAGGTTATAGCCATCGTGGTGATGGGGGAGAGATCGGGGATATGATCATGGATCCGAGAAAACTTGGTGTGTTACTTGGTTGATGAATTCGAAAAGAAGAAATGTTGAATATGAATTTATTCTTTATTAATAAAAAAAACCAAAAACCCTTAAACCTAAACTAAAACTAGAACCCTAAACCTAAAACCTAAACTAGAAACCCTAAACCCTAAACCCTAAACCCTAAAAACCCTAAACTTTAAACCCTAAACCCTTAACCATAAACCCTGAACCCTAAACCTTAAACCCTAAACCCTAAATCCTAAACCATAAACCATAAACCATAAATCCTAAACCCTAAACCCTAAAAACCTAAAAGACTAAATGCAAAATAAATAAAACCTAAAATATAAAAATAAAAATAACCTAAACATAAATAAAATAAAAATATAATAAAATAAAACCTAAACTAAAATCTAAACCTAAAACTAAAACTAAAATAAAATAAAAATTAAATGCTAAACTATAATAAAATAAATAAAAATCTAAACTAAACTAAAAAAATAAAATAAACCAAAATAAAATAAAAATTAAACATAAAATGAAAATAAAATAAAATAAAAACTAAATAAAAACCTAAACCTAAAAAATAAACTTAAAAATAAAACCTAAAATAAAAAAAATAAAATAAATTTAAACTACTAAAAAAAAAACTAAACCTCAAATAAACAAAATAATATAAACTAAACCTAAACCTAAAATAAACTAAACATAAACTAAACAAAATAAAATAAAATAAACTAAAAAATAAAACAAAACCTAAAATTAAAATAAAACCTAAAAGTAAACTTAGAATAAAACATAAAACCTAAACTAAACCTAAAAAATAAAAAATAAAACTAAACCTAAAAAATAAAATAAAATAAAACTAAACTAAAAATAAACTAAAATAAAAAAAACTAAAATAAATAAATAAAGTAAATAAAATAAAAATAAAATAAAAATAAACTAAATAAACTAGATAAACTAAACCTACTGGTTTGCTTTTTTTAAAACCCTAAACCCCCATCTGAGCCCCAGATCATACTAACCCTACCACTTAAAGGCCTGGGCCACTGCCCAGGCCCCGGCCCTTAAAATGACCCTGAGCCCTGGGCCCTGGGCCTGACCCTAAACTCTGGGCCGGGCCCTAGGCCCTGGGCTTTACCACCACTGAGCCACTGACAGGCACCCACCCTGATCCTGAAGCCCCAGGCGCTGGGCCCTGGGCCCAACCCTGACCACTAGGCACAAACCTAACTTAGGCTCTAAACCTAAACCCACCCAGGCCTCCTAAAACTCCAAAAACTAAATAAATAAAATAAACCTAATAAATTATAATATAATAACTAAACTTAAACCATGACTAAAAATAATAAAATTAAAAATAAACTAAAATAAGATAAATAAACATAAACTAAACTAAATAAAATAAACCCAAGATTAAAATCTAAATAAAGAAAACTAAATGTAAAATAAAATAAAATAAATAATAAAATAAAATAAAACTAAATAAAAAACCTAAAAATAAAATAAAAATAAATAAAAATAAAACCTAAACCCTAAACAAAAAAATTAAACCTAAAATAAAATAAAATAAATAAAATAAAATAATCCTAAAATAAATAAATAAATAACACCTAAACTAAACTTAAGATAAACTAAACCAGACATAAACCTAAACTAAATAAAATAAAATAAACTAAAATAAACATAAACCTAAACCTAAAAATAAAATAAAACCTTAACCTAAACCTAAATAAAAATAAATAATAAAACCTTAATCAAATAAACTAAAATAAAAATAAAACTCAACTAAAGTAAACCTAAATCGAATCTAAAAAAATAAAACCTAAAAATAAACCTAAAATAAAAACCTAAAACCTAATCCTAAAAAAGTAAAATAAAAACTTAAACCTAAAGCTAAAGATAAAAATAAAACCTAACTAAAAAATAAAAAATAAACCAAAATAAACTACTAAAAAAAAAAAAAATAAAATAAAATAAAAACCTATTAAAATAAATAAACCTAAAATAAAATAAACTAAACTAAAAAATAAAAAATAAACCTAAATAAAAATAAAATAACTAAACCAAATAAACTAAACTATGGTTTGCTTAATTTAAAAAAAGCCTAACAACATCCACAACCCATTATGCCTAAACTAACAATCCTAAACCCTAAACTCTACCCTAAACTCTAATCCCTAAACTCTAAACCTTAAACCCAAACCCTAAAGCTGGCTGCTAACCCCAACCCTAAACCCAAATCTTAAAACATAAACAAACCCTAAACCTAAATGCTACACTAAACCTAAACCTAAACCCTACTCCAAACCTAAACCCTAAACACCAACCCTAAACCTAAACTTAATGTGACTAAAATAAATTAAAAATAAACCTAAACCCTGAAACTAATAAACTTAAACCTAAAGCTAAACCTAAGAATGGGAAGAACTTGATGAAAACATCACCTCGGGAGCTCGTCTAGATCTAGTGGTGGAGGAAAAGGAGGAGGTGGCGATTATCGCAGTGGTGGCAGGGGATCTAGAGGTGCTGGTGGATATGGAGGTGGTGGTTGGAGCAGTGATGGTTATGGAGGCAGGAGGAGCGACAGAGGTTACAATCGTGGTGGTGGTAGAGGAGAGATTGAGGATATGATGGTGGATCCCACTACTCGAGAGGCCAGGATGGTTCTGATGGGAAATAGAGAAATTAAAGAACGATCGATCCGATCTACTGCTTACGATACCATGTCTTTACAGTAGAGATGGTTCTAGTTATTTAGGGTTTTTGATTTGCTCTATGTGTGCTCATTTTTTATCTATGTTGTCTTTTGTGTCTTAGTGAACTTGGTGTTACTTACAGTGATGATATTAAAAAGAAGAAATATTGAATATGAATTTGTTCTGTTAAAAAACCAAAACCCTAAACCCTAAACTAAAACACGAACCTTAAACCTAAACTACTAAACCCTAAACTCTAAATCTAAACTAAACCCTAAAAATAAAATAAATAAATAAATAAATAAACCTAACCTAAAACCAAAGAAACTAATAAAACCACTACTCTAAGAAACTAAAACTAAAACTAATAAATAATAAACTAAAACTAATAAACTAATAATAAACAAAAAATAATAATAGACAAAAATAAAATTACTAAAAAACTAAACTAAACTAACTAAATAATAATTAAAAACTAATAAAGTAATAATAAAAAATAACTAATAAAACTAATAAACAAACTAATAACTAAATTAAACATAAACAAAAGAACCCACAAATAAACTAACTAAAAATAAAAATAATAAATTAATAAAAAAATAAAAAACCTAAACTAATAACCAAAATTAATCAATAATAAACTAAACTAAACCTTAAAATAACTTACTAATAATAATAATAAAACTAAACCCAAAAACATAAAATAACTAATAAATAAAAACTAAATAACTAAAATAAAATAAAAAAACTAATAAACTAAATAAAATAACTAATAATAATAACTAATAATAACTAAACTAAATTGATAAACTACTAAACTAATTAATCCTAATAATAAACTAATAAATAATAATAATAAATAATAATAAAAAAAACTAATAAACTAAAATTAAATATAATAACAACTAACCAACTAATAAACTAATAATAAACTAAACTAAATAAAACTAATAACTAAAACTAAAATAAAAATAATAAACTAAATAATAAATAAATCCTAAATAAATAAAACAAATAATAATAAATAAACATAATAAACAATAATAAAACTTACTAAACTAATAAACTAAAATAATAATAAAAGTAAACTAAAAATAATAATAACTTAAAAAACTAAATAATAATAAACTAATAACATAAAACTAACTAACTAAAACTAATAATAATAAATAAACTATAAAATAAAATAAATAACTAACTAAAAATTAAATAAATAATAAAATATAATAAAACTAACTAATAAAACTAATAACTAATAATAATAATAATAATAATAACTAAACTAACTAATAAATTACTAATAATAAATTAACTAAAATAATAATAATAATAATAATAATAATAATAATAACTAAACACCCAAAACCTAAATTAATAATAATAATAATAAAACTAATAATAAAACTAAACTAAAATTAAATACTAATAACTAATAAAACTAATAATAACTAAACAACAATAAAATCTAATAAACTAATAATAAAACTAAAAAATAAAAACTAGTAATAAAATATAAACAATAATAAAATAATAATAAAAAACTTAATAATAACTAATAAAAAACTAAAATAAATAAAAAAACTAAATAAAACTAATAATAAATAACTAATTACCTAAAACTAATAACTTATAAACTAAAAAACTAATAAACTAAACTAACTAATAATAATAAATAATAAACTAACTAACTAAACTAAATAAGAATAATAAATAATATTATTAAAAAAACTAATTAACTAAACTAATAAACTAATAATAAAACTAAGTAATAAATAACTAAATAACTAAACATTAAACCTTAAATAAATAAATAATCAAAATAATAATAATAGAACTATTAATAATAAAAATAAACTAATAATAATAATAATAAACTAAAGAAAAAAACTAAACTAAAATAAAACTAATAATAAAAACTAACTAAACTAATAATAATAATAATAAATAAATAACTAAAAAAAAATTAAACCATAAAAATAAACAAAAAAACCTAATAATAATAAACTAATAAACCTAGCTATTAATAAAACTAATAAACTAAACTAATAAAAATAAATAAACTAACAAAACTAAACTAATAAAACTAAAACCATAGTAACTAAAACCTAAATAATGATATACTAATAATAATATCTAATATAACTAACTAACTAACAATAACTAATAAATAATAAACTAAACCCCAATAAATAAATAAATAAATAATAATAAATTAAACCTAAACTCTAAATCGTAGTACTGATCTTAAATCTAAACTAAACCCTAACCATAATCCTAAATAAACCCTAAACATTTGACCCTAAAATGTAAACCACTAACTGACCCACCAGAACCTAAACTTCATTAAACCATACACAAGCTGAGCCATAAACCAGTCTGACCTACCCTAACCACCTGAATGAGCCCTAACTAAACTGTGCCCAAACCTAAATCATGGCGTGGGCCCAAATCTTTAAAGCTAACCTACACTTTAAAGGCCTATATAAACCCCTGACCCTGGGCCTAAACCTAAAGTCACCACAACCTAAACTGGGCCTAAACCTAAACACACTAAACCCTGAAAACCCAACCAATCTTGTCAACCTAAACTAAACCCACTTGAAAACATACTGACCTGGACCTAAACCCTCAGGCAAACCCAAAAGCTAAAACCCTAAATGATAAACCCTAAACCAAACCCTAAAAAACAAAAACCTGATCCTAAATTAAATAAAACCTAACAGTAAATAAATGGAAAGCCTGACCTGTATAAAATAAAAAACCTATGCATAAAGAAATAAAACCTAAACTAAAACCTAAACCTAAACCTAGCTAAATCTAAACTAAATAAAATAAAATAAACTAAAATAAACCTAAACCTAAATAAACCTAAAAACTTGAAATAAAAAACATAAAACCTAAACCTAAAAAAAAATAAAATAAAAAATAAACCTAAAACCTAAAATTAAAATAAAACCTAAACCTAAAAGATAAATAAAACTAAACTCAACTAAAAAATTACCCTAAACCTAAACCTAAACCTAAACATAAACCTAAAAGACTAAAAAAAATAAAAAACCTAAAATAAAATAAACTAAGATTAAATAAAAAATAAAATAAACCTAAATAAAATAAAAAAAATAAAATAAAATAAATAAAATAAATAAAATAAATATACTTTAAACTTCTTGGGTTTACTTAATTTAAAAAAACCTTAAACCCTAAATCCTAAACCACCCTAATCTTAAACCCCACAAGCATAGGCATAAACCACAACCCTAAACCACCACCCTAGCCCTTCCTAAACCCTAACCATAAACCCTGACCCTAAATCCCAAATCTAAAAAACCTAAACTAAAGTAACTAAATAAATTAAAATAAACCTAAACCTCAAACCAGGATAAACTTAAACCTAATGGGCCACTCTGACTAAAATCATAAAAGAAATGTTGATCATTTGTTCTTTGTTAAAATTAAAACCTAAAAACCAGCCTAAACGGACCCTGGACCTAAACTAAACCCTAAACTAGGCCCTACTAAACCTAACTGACAGACCCTAAACCTAAATAAGGCCCAAACCTATGCACTAGGCCACTAAGCCCAAACCCTACCAACCTGATCTAAGGCCCTAAACCACTGATCCCTCCCAAAGCCTCAACCCTAAACCCTAACTCCTAAACCTAAACCAAACTTAAATCAAAACCCATAAACTTAAAACCCTAGATTAACCTAAACCTGCTAACCTGAACCTAAACCCTAAACCCTAAACTCAAGCTTAAACACTAAACCTTAAACACTAAACCCTAAACAGTAATCACGGACCTAAACCTCAAACACTAAACCACAAACCTTAATCCCAAACCTAACCCTAAACCCTAAACCTAAACCCTAAAAGCATAAACCTTAAAACCCTAAACCCTAGCAACCTAAACCCTCTAAACTTAAACCTAATGTAACTAAATAAATCTAAAAAATAAACCTAAACTCTAAAACCTAATAAACCTAAACCCTGAGAAAAGGCATAACCTTGATGGCAGGAACATCACCATCAACCAGGCTCAGTTTAGATCTAATGGTGGAGGTGAAGGAAGAGGAGGCGATTATCATAGTGGTGGTGGGGGATCTAGAGGTGCTGGTGGATATGGAGGTGGTGGACGAGGCAGTGGTGGTTACGAAGGTGAGAGGAGTGACGGAGGTTATAGCTGTGGTGGTGGTAGAGGGATATGATGGTGGATCTCTCTACTCGAGAGGCCAAAGTAGTTCTGATGGGAACTAGAGAAACTAAAGAACGGTTGATCCAATCTGCTGCTTATGGAACTATGTCTTTATAATAGAGACGGTTCTAGTTATCTAGGGTTTTTGATTTACTTTATGCGTGCTCATTTTTGATCTATGCCATCGCTTGTGTCTTAGATAACTTGGTGTGTTACTTAGTTGATGAATTTGAAAAGAAAAAATGTTGAATATGAATTTGTTGTATGTTAAAAAAAACCAAAACCAAACCCTCAAACAAACTAGACCTAATACTTAAACTTTAAACCCTAAATCTTAAACCCTTAAAATCCTAAACCCTAAACCCAAAACCCTAAACCCTAAACCCTTAACACTAAACCCTAAACCCTAAACCCCAAACCCTAAACCCTAAACCCTAACTCCTCAACCCTTAACTAACCCTTAATTGAAAACCCCCTAAAAGATAAAAACCTAAACCTGGACTAAATAAAACCTAAAAATAAAATAAATAATAAAACATAAAACAAAATAAAATAAAAACCTAAACTTAAACCTAAACTTAAACCTAAAAGGAAAAAAAAATTAAAATAAAAACTAAACTAAAATAAAATAAATAAAATCATAAACTAAACTAAAAAAAAACTAATTAAAATAAAACTAAACCTAAAATAAAATAAAATGAGGCTCAAAAAAATCTAAACCTAAAGTATGGACTACAAAATAAATAAAAGGGATTGAGCTAAACCCTAAACACTTAAAAAACCTCTAAACCCTAAAATAAAAGAATAAAATGAATCCCTAAATCCTAAAAGAGAAACTAAGAAAACCACAAATAAACTAAAATAACTAAAAATATATAAAATATACATAAACTAACAAATAATGGAGCCACACCTACCCTAAACTTTAAACCCTACCCTGACCATGGCTCAAACCCTACCATAACCCTAAATCATTAAACCCTAAAACCTAAAACCTAAACCAACTAAATAAAATAAAAATAAAAAAATAAAACAGACCTAAATAAAATAAAGGAAATAAATTCTAGATCCTAAACCTAAACCTAAACTAAATGAGACCTAAAAGTAAAATAAATAAATAAAACCTACACTAAATAAAAAAAAAATTTAAACCTAAAATAAAACTAAACTAAAACCTAAAATAAAACCTAAACCTAAGCTAAACCAAATAAACCTAAAACTAAAAATATAATAAAATAAAAAATTAAAACTAAACTAAAATAAAATTAATAAAACCTAAACTAAACTAAAATAAAAACACTTAAAAATTAAAAACCTAGTTAAAATAAAAACTAAACATAAAATAAACCTAAAATAAAATAAAATAATAACTAAATAAAAACCTAAACCTAAAAAATTAAACCTAAAAAATAAACTTAAAAATAAAAAATAAATAAAATAAAATAATCATAAACTAAAAAAAAACCTAAACCTAAATGAACAAAATAAAATAAACATAAACCTAAACTAAAAAAAAAAACTAAAATAAATAGAACCTAAACTATAAACTGTAAACCCTAAACCTTAAACCTTAAATACTAAACCTTAAACCCAAAAACCTTAAACTAACCCAAAACAAACCTCTCCCTCTCATTGCTCCCTCTCACAGCGATTTTATTCCCCTCGGTGGATTGGCTTCTCTACCTTCTCTCGGGAGCGTCTCTCCCATATGTGACATCCTTGGATTAGCATGGCGGAGCTCACGGTCTCTGTGAATCCGCCTTCGCCTCTCGATCCTGGCTTTGCTCTCACTCTATGGGTTTTGGATTTGCACTGTTAATGCACTTGTTAAATCATTCAAAGATGCTTTATCACGGTAAGATCTAGCTCAAATCTTTAATCTCATTTCAACATCTTATCGTGGATTGCGTGTGTTGGTCGGGATGTTGAGAAACTTGCTAAGCCCTTGAGTTAGCTTTGGTGGGTAAATTCTCCCTTAGATGCCCGACTCTTGATAATATTGCTCTTTCTTTCATAGTTTAAAATTATGGTACTTTCTCTCATCGTCGATCCGTCATTCTTATTCAACTCTCAAATAATTTAGATTACTCACGGGTTTTGCTCGTCATTCTTACTTTGTGCATAATTGTCAAATGCTATTGAAATGGTAGCCTCTTTGATGTCAAGAGGAATCTCCCATTGTCCCTCTTTGGCTTGCTTTTCTAACATGCGAATACATTATGTCACTCATCAAGTTTTGTTTCTTTGTTGGCCTTTTGGTAGGCCTCTCCAAATAGATCAACAGCGCAACTAGATCTAGGCCATCACGCTCATATTCTGTTGAGATAGACATCACAAAAAAATATTCCAAAGAGGTTTGGATTGGCTCCAAAAATTTGGATGTAGTCAAAAAAAATTAAAATTTTCTGTCTTTTGCACTCCTTTGCAAGATTCACGACGCGATCACTCAGAATGCTTTGTGCTTCATCCTAATCTCAAAAAAATTTACCACAGAATATGAATATATTAATGGGCGGGAAAACCAATACTTTTAGCATATGTGCCTAAAAATACTCAAAAGAACCTCCTCCCTACACCTCCTCGATGTCTAGTGGAAAACACTCTGACCTTGGTACTAAAATAGCCATTGAGGGGTGGCGATACCAATGGCAATTTACCTAACCTCACCCACCTTAGTAATGTCGGTTTCCCATGATAGCTCTTTGTTTCATTTAAATCCTGAAAATCAATGGTAGCCTTATATTGGAAACCCAATTAAACAATTTGAATGGGAATCATATAATGGACCAAAACAATGATGACCCTATGGCTTGAACATATTGAGAAAGATATTTGTATTACGAATGGTGCGAACTTCCCCATCTATTTCCCTTTAGGTGATAATCAATTGAACCCAATTTCTCACACTCTATCAGATCAGGAAGAAGGTGAAATCCCCTCTAAAACATTGATAGATTCTTCTACTATTGGAACCCAAAATCAATCACTTTCGATGGAGATAATTTGGATTTAGACCCTTTCAAATTGTTAAAACAAAAAACCCTACAAAGCAAAATTTTCTAATAATAACTTCACTAGAATCACTGGTTCTTCCCCACAAGTAATGTGTCATCATTTCTCTCCTCTCTTTCCTTTCTTTTTTCCTTTTCCCTTTTGGTTGTCCCCTTATGATTAATTTTCTTATTTGGAATATCAGGGTTGTGGGTCTCTTCTCCAATCATGTTAGAGTCTTTATTAGTGTTCATAATATCAAGTTACTTGTTCTTATTGAACCTTTCATTAATTCTTCTAAGATTGCTTTTGTCACTAGATCCCTTGGTTTTCATAATTTCTTCTTCAATCTTAATAATAAAATTTGGTGCTTTTGGCACAACTCCATCACCATTTCCATCATTGATGATCTTGACCAATTGGTTAATGTCAAAATCTCCTTAGGTGACTTATCGACTTTTGGCTCTTTTATCTATGCTTCTTGTAATAGAAGTAGGAACATCCTTTGGAATCACTTACACACCTTCTTCCTTGGCTAACCTTCCGGTTGGTTGGAGGTGATTTCAATACTATCATAGCTAGTTCGAAAAGAAGGGGAGGATGTTCTCTAACCTTCATTCCATGGAGGACTTCTCAAATATGATCCTTGATTGCGATCGACATTGGTTTCACTGGGTCTAACTTCACGTGGCACAACTCTAGACTTTGGCAGCATCTTGATAGGACCCTCTTTAATTCTCTTTGGATCAATCAGTGGCCTACTACCATTGTTGAGCATTTGAGCAGAACTTTGTCTGACCATGCTCCTCTTTTGATTTCCTTCAAAAATCCCCCCCTAACCCGTCTACTCCCTCTCCTTTCAGATTTCAAAATATGTGGACCCAACATAGTGACTTCACCAATGTTGCTCTCACTAATTGGATGGCCCCTATTTTCCCGGATAATTTTGTTAAAGGTATGACTCGTCTTTGGCTTAAGCTCAAAATACTTAAACAAAATCTCAATTGGTGGAACAAACACATTTTTAAAAACCTTTTCACAAATCTTAAAGCTATGGAACAAGAGGTTTGTTCTCTTAAAGAGGCATCTCAGATCCCATAAACTTGAGGAGTTGAACATTGCCAAGAATAACTTGGTTAATTATCAAAACATGGAAGAAACCTATTGGCGTCAAAAGCGCAGCAAACATATTGTTGATGGTGGAAACACCGGTATTTTCATGCCATTTGTAATAAGCAAAAGCCTTAAAATCGATTAAGAAAATTAAGAACTCTAATGGTGAATGGATAACCGATAACAATGATATTAAGGATTACGTCATACATCATTTCCAAACTTTATTAAATTCTAATTGTTCTTTGGGAACTTTATCAAACACCCATCTTATCCCTTCTATGATTAGCGGAGGATAATCATTTACTCACTATGTGTCCTTCAGAGGAGATTAGTAATACTCTTAAGAACATGAACAACGACTGTTCTTTGTACGACTATCGACCCACTTCTTTCAGCATTGTTGGCCATTTATTAAAACCGACTTAGTTGATCCTGTTATTGATTTCTTTGATGGCAATCCTATTCCCAAATACTTTTCAAGCACTTCTATTGTCCTTATTTCCAAAACTAACAATCCACGAATCTTGGGGCAATTTTAGACCGATTAGTCTTTGCACCTTTTTCAAAAACTCATTGCTAAATTAATAAATAATAACAGCCCTTTGCTTCCTAAAATCATCTCCCCAAATCAAACTGGTTTTGTTAAACACTGAGCAATATCGGATAATATTCTTCTTGCTCAAAGTGGTTCATGACATTGATGTCCCTTCTAGAGGAAACATCTTATTCAAAGCTGGACATCGCTAAAGCCTTTGACAATCTCTCATGGGATTTTCTCTTTCAAATCTGAATTTGTTTGGTTTTTCGATAGTTTTATCGGATTATAAAAGGTGTATCACGAATGTCTCGTTTTTGATTATCATGAATGGTGAGTCCATAGGTTTCTTTCCTTCTAGCCATGGTTTGTGGCAAGGTGACCCACTATCACCTTCTCTTTTTATCATCGCTATTGAATACATGTCAAGGAGCCTTAACGATCTTTTCGCTAATAATCCTAATATGTCTTTTAAAACTCATGGAGGTTTCCCTATTTCTCATCTTAGCTTTGTAGATGATTTCATTATCTTCTGCAATGGCTCCCTTCAACATGTTAAAACAATTAAGAACCTCTTAAATGATTTTGGTAAAATTAGTGGTCTTTTTCTTAATGAAGGAAAAAGCGGTTTTATTCCTTCAACTAAGATTCCTCCTAATAGACTTAACAAAATATCTAGAATTACTAATTTTAAGCAAAATCAACTCCCTCTTAATTACCTTGGGGCTCGCTTTTTAAAGGCCAAAAAAAGATCACACCTTTTGATGATCTAATTCAAAATTTCTAACAAAATCTCGGTTTGGGAATTTCATTTACTCTCTTTGGTGGTAGGCTTACCTTGATCAAGAGCACTCTAAATTGCCTATATACCTTCTTCAAACCATTGTGCCTACCAACTCTACCATCAATAGAATTGAGTCTCTTAAACAAATTTTTTTTGGGAACCAATACCTCCTCTAAAATAATGCAGTCATCTTGGTCTAAAAGTTGTGGTACTCTTGAAGAGGGAGGTGCAGGATGTAAATCCATCAAAGAAGTTATCAATGCCTTCTCCTACAAACTTTGGTGGAATTTTAGGAGCAAAAATAGTCTTTGGGAAAATTTCATGACTTCTAAATATTGCCAGGGTAAACATCCTCTCATTTGTCCCTTTAAATCAGTGATTCTCTTGTGGAGAAGACTTTGTTGTCAAATGGGATGCAGAATCCTTAATTTTTTGGGGCATAAACTCCGGCAATTCCTTCTTTTGGCAAGACAACTGGAGTGGTTGTGGATCCATTGATGACTTACTCTACACTCACTCCACTTCCGCTATTAGAGTTAATTCATTCTGGCAAAACCACAAGTGGAACACTAGTAAGATTACTGATTCTATTCCTTCCACTTTCTTAAATATGATTACTAATATTCCTATCACTCCTAACAATCATGATCAGATTATCTTTAAGCTATCTCATAATGGGGATTTCAACCTTAAAAATGTGTGGCTTCACACTAAAGACACTCAAGATTCTTCTATTGTGTTCTCCAAAATTTGGAATAACAATATCCCCTCTTCTTACTCTATTCTAACTTGCCGTGTCCTTAAAAACTTTATTCCTGTTGACTCTTTGTTGTGGGGTAAAGGGTTTTATTTACCATCTAAATGTCAATGTTGTTCTCATTTTGAGAATGTTAACCATGTTTTTGTTAATGGGGCTATTGCCTCTAAAATTTGGATTTGGTATGATGATCTATTCAACCTTGTCAATTTTAATTGTTCTTTTACTTTATATCAACTTCTTGAAGTTTACTTTGACAATGCAATTAAAGGTCATATTAAAATCATAATCTCCATTACTCTTATTTGGTTCATATGGATGGACCATGAAATAAACATCATGGGATTCATTATGAATCACATGAGGATTATTGCTAGAACTAAAAATAAAATTTGTGACTTGTTTAAAGCCAATTTAATTCATCACAAACATTTTAAAGGCGTAAATAGCTTGATAAAGCGGCCTCAACCTTCCAGAACCTTATTATCGAAATGATAGAATGGTTTTTTGGAAAAACCTCTTGATCATATTATTAAAATTATCTCGATGGCTCTCATAATGGCTCAGTTGTGGAGGCATTTTTTAGGGATTCTAAGGGTATAGTCCTATGTGCATTTGCTTATCCCCTTATTTCCGGCCTTGTCCCTTATCTTGAGCTTATGGCGGTCCACAAAGCTCTAGAAATTTGTCTTCAAAATGGGCTCAATATTTGGATAGAGGTAGCTCTTCTCTTGATTGACCTTTTGACTTCTACAATATGAGCAACGCTTGTTTGTACTACCTCCTCAAGCAAACTAGGGCTCTTCTCTCTCCGAATTTTACCATCACTCATGTTTGGCATGAAGGTGCTGTCTTGATTACCTTGCAAATCAGTGCGAGATTAGACAGTATCAGCTTCTTTGATCAATTTACATTACCCAAATACTTGCGTGTGTTAACTTGGACAATTCTGCTTCTTACCTCAGTCTAATTCACCTCTTCTCCCTTTTTTCTGGTTTTCTGTTTCCTTGTGTTCTTTATGGATACTCCTCATATATATCATTGTTGTCTTGTGCTCTTTGCCATGACTTCTTGCCTTACCCCTTCTCCTTTAGTTGGAAGAATTCTATTTTTTGGCATTTACAATATTATGGATGTTGAACTATATGCACATCAATATCTTGAATTGGAACCCAGTTGAGCCTTGTGTTACACATTCTTGGTTTTATAACTACAATCCCACTTGGGACTTTAATTTCATTGATACATTCATTTCTAAACGAGAGAATTAACCATTCTTTGGAGGAAGTTATCTATTTTGATGGGCTTAGATTTTAGTACTAACTTCTTTAACCAGTTTTTCTCTCTGACAATATGGCTTGGAGCATTGCTACTACCTATGTTGCTTCTAGGCAACGGATTAGTGTGCATTATGCTGGTTGCGGTTTTATTTTGATGATGATTACTTAGTACTTTTGGGCTTTGAAGGTTTCTTTCCATGGTTGTTTGTTGATTTGTTTGTTGATTTGGTTTTAATCCCTTTGGTTCATCCTTTGTAGATTTTTTTTCTGCGCTTCTCAGTTTTCCTACTATTTTTTGCCATCTTGCACATCTTGTCTTAGCAAGTTGGTTTTGGACCTTTATTGTCTTAAAATTCCCTTGGTAATGATGTTTCTTGAATGGATTTCCTTGTTGCTACTCCTTTTGGTTCTTACTTTTACCCTCTCTTTGTTTCATTTTGCTCTTGTTGTTAACATCTGGGTTGATGTTGGACTTTACTACAATTATTTTCACCCTTCATGCTTTGAGGAGATCATGAAAATCCTGAAGACCATTCTACTCTTGCTTATATGTAACCAATGGTCTATCCTATACTCTGATTATATTTGTCAATATCCTTGCATCGGCTTAATGTGATAAAGCAACTCTTCTTGTTTGCTCTTAGGTGCTATTAAGCACCTATTGGTTGCAATTTTCTTTATTCTTATTTTTTGATTGGGATATCCCATCTCTTAATATCTCTTTGCAATGGAATTGTGTTATTTTTTTCAATACTAGTCTTTCTTTGTTTTGGTCTTGCTTCCCATGATCAGTTTTGGAGTTTTCAAGGGATTATCATTGTGCATCTCGAGATTGTGGGCATTGCTTTTCGGTGGAAAATCCTTGAACTCATACAATTTTAATTTATATCCTTCTTAGTAATATTTCCTTTTCTAATGGTATTAATAGTAAAATTGTCCATCGCTATTTTGATACATTGCTAACACAGGATGTTGTTGCTTTTTTTTCTTTTGTTCTCCCATCCTATGCTATGATTGGAACATGTACAACTTGAAGTACATTTCTTTGTTATGCTTGGAATTAATCAATGATTTATCTTATATGCATAATTGGGTTATTGACAAACCCACTGGTTATTATTGTCATTACCCTTGGCAGAATTGGGTTATGGTGAATAAGCATCCTGACACTGATTTGATTTCTCTGAATGTCACTTCTTGGATAGGCTTATGGTGGGAGCTATTCATTATCTATCCTTTCCTTTCGATATATGTTTATGGGTGGAATCTTGGACAGCTTGTTGGTTTTAACTGCCTTGTTGGTTGGCTGATCTGGATCAATACCCACCTTACTACCCCTAGGGCTTTGGATTATTTTGTACAGCAAGTCTCTATTGAAGTTGTTGATTGCTTGGTAGATTTTTCTTTGAACCACCTTACTGGTTTATTTTATGCCTATCATTAGAATTCATTGATCTACCTTTTCTGCTACTGTTTACTTCATCCTTTTTCAAACTTGTATCTATTGTTTTGATTATACTGGATGAGTGGCATCATGGCAAAGCGGTTTTTGCTATTTTGGTTGTCTCTTGTCTTGGAGATTTACCTTTTTATTTTACCTTGTCACCTCAGTTGGCTCTTTCTTTGTTGGTTAGAATTTGGTCTCATGCCACGAAAATTCTACATTTATCTTGATGGTGAGGGTTTTTGGTGATTTCTATCTGATTTGCTACCTTCAGGATAACTTGTTTTTATGCTTTATTTATTTGTTTATCTATTATTGCCATGTCTACTCTGATTGAGGAGTTTTATGGCCAATTTGCTGTATCTTCCTATCTTGGATGTTGCCATCTTAACTGTTGCTATTTTCTGGATTTTAATGTTGAGACTCATTTCAATTCACTTGTTGATTTTTTTTTTTATGGCGGGTTCCAATGTATTATTTGTTTGGCTGGGGTTGGCTTTTGATTGCCCGTTTATCTCCTATTTTTTTTTGATGCATCACGCTACCTTGTTTCATTGGTTGTGCGGTCTTATGAGCGATTTATTACGAAAGAATGGTATTATGGCTAGTTTAGTCCCTTCCTATCTTGGATGTTGTTGCCTTTTCTTTGTCTTGTTCTCTAGATTGATTGTTGATGGATTATCGAATGGAGGCCACTCGCTATTGGGCTTTGCTCTAACTATTTTTTTTTTGGGTGCTTATTTTGGTTGGTTGCAGTTCATTCCCTGTGTTGAGCTATGCTATCTTCCTTTACTATTGCTTTCTCCAGGACATTAATAAGGGGATTGTTTCCTGGGTTATTTTCTGCACTGAAAGATTCATTTACATATCATGTGATTGGGATGGTGTTAATTATAAGCTCATTGACTTATTTAATAGGTTTTCAGCAAGTTGTCTCCTGTAATTTTCTTATGGAGGATTATATCTTGAACTAATTTCTTTCCTGAATATGGCTATTCATGAGATTCTGGCTAAGATGGCTCACTCACTTATGTTTATGTATTCTCATGTCAAGATGACTATATTGATGATATTTTTCTTGAATGAGACTCCTTATCCTTCAGCTCTTAGCAATTACCTATATTTTAGATATGATTTTGCTTAGGTTTGCGGTAATAAAGCTCACAAGAATATCAACAAGCGGTGCTTTGTTCTCCGCGGGTTTGTTGGCTATGATAATGTGATGATCACTCCCCTATTGGTTGATGGTAGCTCATGTGATGTAACCCTTCTGAAGTTTGGATGCTCATGCATCTGAAGGATGTGATTGAGCTGAGCCTTCTCTATCACAATTCCTTACTAACATACTCATATTATGTTATTTTCCTAACTTTTTGTCTATATTACCTTAGCGTTCTAATCTCCTCTCTTATTATAACTTTGCGGTGATTCTCTCTCTCCTTCTTTTGCAGGTCTGCTCCATTATCATGCATTCCCACATCCTCAGCATTGGCTTTAATCTTAGCTTATTATGTTAATCATCTTGTATCTTTTGATTGTTTATATGCTTTCTTTTACTCTTGGATGTACTTAGGGGATTTACTCCTTAGGCTAATTGTAGCTCTTTGAGAAGTAGTTCTGGAGTTTACCCCCTTTTAAAGACCTTGTAACCCTCTTTTGTGGCAATAAAATACCCACATGGGGCTTCCCTAAAAAAAAAAAAAATACTAAACCTTAAAAAAAACCTAAATACCAAATAAAACTAAACCCAAACCTAAATAAACCTAAACCATAAACATAAAAAAATAAAATAAAAAACTAAAATATAAAAAAAAATAAAATAAATAAAAATAAAAAAAAAAAAAAATAAAATATAATAAAAAAATAAACCTTAAAATAAAAGGCTAAAATAATAAATAAAAAAAAAAAAAATAGTAAATAAAAAAAATATAAATAAAATAAATAAAAAAAAATAATAAGATAATAAAAAATGGCCACTGAGTAAAAAAAAAAAATGAGCTAAATAAAAAAAGAATAAAATAAATAAATGAGCTACTAAATAAATAAAATAGATAAAATAAACTAAAAACTCTACCCTAAACCCTAATATAAACTGAAACCCTGAGCCTTAAACCTGCCCTAACAACTAAACCAACCAACCCTAAAACTGACTAAAAAAAGCCCTAAAAAACCTAAACCTAAACTAAAAAAGATAAAACCAAAAAATAAGATAAATAAATGAACTGGCTAAGTGAATAAGATAAAATAAAATAAACTAAAAATAAAAAAAATATAATAAATAAAAGATAAAATAAATGCTAAACTAAAATAAAATAAACAAGAACCTGAAAATGAAAATAATAAACCAAAATAAAAACCTAAATAAATAAACCTAAACAAATAAAATAAAATAAACTTAAAATAAATAAAATAAAACTAAATAAAACATAAATCTAGACCTAAATATAATGCTTAAAATAAAAGAAAATAAAACCTATACCTAAAAAATAAAATAAACTTAAACCTAAAATAAAATAAAATAAACCTAAACTAAACTAAAATAAAACTAAACTAAAATAAATAACCTAAACCTAATAAAATAAACTAAACATAAACCTAAACTATAAAAATAAAATAAAATACCTAAACTAAAATATAAGATCTAAAATCTTAAACCTAAACCTGTACTAAAAACCTCTTAAAAAAAATAATAAACAAACTAAAATATACATCCTAAACCTAAACCTAAAATAAACTAAAATAAAACTTAAACTAAATAAATAAATAAATAAATACTAATAAAAGATAAACTATAATATGATACTAAATAAACCTACTTTTTACTTATTTAGATGAACCTCAGGCCCTACCCTGGGCCCACACTGATCATTCTGGGCCTGGGCCACTGACCCAGGCCCTGACCTAGCCAAAGACCTGCTAGGCCCTGGGCCCTCTGACACTGGGCCCTTCTGGGCCCTGGGCCTGAGCCCTGGGCTGACCTGGGCTAAGATGAGGCTAAACTAACTGACTAGATCTAAACCTATAAACTAAAATCAACCTACCTAAACTTAAATAAACAAATAAAATACTAAAGATAAACCTAAACCTAAGATGCCTAACTGACTAAAATAAATAACCAGAAACTAAACCTAAACTAAAAAATCTAAAATAAATTAAAACCCACCAAAATCTAAACCTTAAAACTTAAAAACAACCTAAATAAAACCTAAACTAAACTAAAATAAATTAAATTAAAAATAAAAAATAAAAGTTAAACCTAAATATAAACTAAACTAAAATAAACTAAAATAAAATAAACAAAACTAAAAATAAATAAATTAAATAAAATAAAACATCTAAATAAACTAAAATAAATAAATAAACCTGTCTAAACTAAACCTAGCTAAACCTAAAACTAAAACCTAAACCTAAAATGAACCCAAAGCCTAAACAAAGCTAAAAAAAAATAAAATAAATAACCAACCCTAAAACTACCTAAATAAACTAATCTAACCTAAACTAAACTAAATAAATCTAACTAAACTTGGACAGCAAAAACCTAAAAAACCTAAACTAAAATAAATAAATAAAATAAAATAAAATAAAATAAACCTAAACTAAACCTAAACCTAGGCACAACCTAAAACCTAATCTGAAGCCTACCAACCTAAACTAAATAATTAATTAAAATACCTAAAACCAAAAATAAAAACCTAAACTAATAAACTAAACTAAAACCTAAACCTAATTAAAACCTGAGCCTAAACCTAAACCTAAACTAAAATACCTAAATAATAAAAATAAAATAAAACTAAAATAAACTAAAAAAATGCCTAAACTAAACCTTAAGACCTTGAGGCGTGAAGCTAAACTAAAATAAACTAAACTTAAATAAATGCTAAAACCTAAATAAACATAAACAAAATATACAAATAAAATATGAATCTACTAAATAAACTAAAAATAAAAAAAATAAACTAAATACAACTAGACTTAAACCACTAAACTAAATAAAAGTGAATAAACCTAACAAAAAAAAACCTAAACCTAAACCTAAATATAACATAAAATAAAACTAGACCAAAACCTAAACCTAAGCTAAAAACGAAATACTAAAACCTAAAAAATAATAAATAAATAAAACCTAAACTAAATAAATAAAATAAAAAACCTAAACTGGCTAAAACCCAATAAAACCTAAACTAAACTTAAAACTAAAATAAAATAAAATAAAGAAAACCTAAATAAAATAAAACTAAATAAACCTAAAACTAAACTAATACTTAAACCTAAAATAAACTAAATAAATAAAAGTTACCTACTAAAAAAATAAAAAAACTAAATGTAAAATAAAAATAAAGTAAAACCTAAACCTAAACCTAAATAAATAAAATGAAAACCTAAACCTAAACTAAATAAATTAAACATAAACCTTAAATAAAAAGCTAAAACCTAAACCTAAACCTAAATAAAATAAAACTAAATAAATGAAAAATAAAACCTAAACTTAAACCTAAAATAAAATTAACCTAAACTAAACTAAAATAAATAATAAACTTAAACATAAATAAACTAAAACTAAATAAACCTAACCCTAAACCTAAAAGAAAAACCTAAACCTAAATAAACTAAAAAGCGTAAATAAAGTAAATAAATAAACTAAATAAAACAATTTTCCTCACATTGGTGGATTGGTGGTAGCTCCTTGGTTTTCCCTGATTTTCTATTTTCTCCTTCTTGGTGACTGCTTGATCTATGGGGGTTGGAGGTGACTTTACTTGCCACTAGCCTGTTTTCTCTCCTTCATCATTTATTGCTAGTGGTTGGGTGGCCTTGCTTGGTTTTTTTTCCTTGTTTGTTTGTTTGGCTGGGTGACTACCATTTCTATTTTTTGGTGTTTTTGATGATCTCTAGGAGGGTTGTGGCTATGCTTGCTGGTGCTTTTTCCACCTATTTTGGGCTTTATTTTGGGTTAGCATTTTATTTTGGCTGGCCGCCCCCCTTTCGATATTGGATCCTCTGCTGTTATGGTTGGTTGTTGAGTGGCAGTTGTTGGTCTCTTCATAATTTGATTAGCTTTGGTCTTTTTAATAGTTTTTGGTTGGGGATTCCTATTAGTTGGGTATTTTCTCTTTTGATTGGCATGAGGATACTTTGTGGTTTTCCTTCTTGACTGGTTATGCGATTTTATTCATGGCTTTTATCACTACGGATTGATGGCATCCTTTTCTACGATTGGTCTGGCGTCATAATGGGGTTGTAGCTCTCCCTTGCTTAGAGCTTTGATGTCTATTTGAATGATGGTTGTTGTTATTTTTTATTTTATTTTAGTCTCTTTCTGCTATTGTAATAGATGTTGCTATGCTTGAATTGGCTTGTCCTTTTGAATTCTTCCTTCGGTGGTGGATCTATCAGACCTTGTTGTATCTTCGTGGTGGTGTTTGTGATTGGTCTGCTATGGTTTTGTTGGTCATTTGGTTATTGGCTGGCTACTGGCTAGCTATTTCTTTATTTGCTAATGAAGGTTCTCGAAGCCTTTGGGTTACTTTCTTTCAATGTTGGCTTGTATCAGGAATGCTGGCCATGATGGCCCCGATGTTACCCATATCTTCACTTTTGGTTCATAGCATTGCATATGAATATAACCCTTCTTAGGAAGTTTGGATGGTCATATGCATTCTTGCCTCTTAAGAAGATCTTAATTGATCCTGAGCCTTCTCTTTCTCAGCTCTCCCTAATAGATCTCTTTATCCTTATTCTTGTTAGCTATGACTATTGCTTTTGTAGTGTTTTGTAGATTTAATTTATTGGTTAGAACTTTTCAAATGAAATGATCATTACTCAGTCAACTCAAGAGTTGTTGATGTGGATCTTGCAATCTTGCCTCCCAAAGGGATCATGATCTACTGGCTGTCTTTTGATTATTTTTTTACTTATATTGTACTAGTCTTAATATCTTTTCCTCTTTTGCTTTTTTTGCTCTTTCTCTTTGTTTTCCATTATACATAGATGGGGGTAGCTAGAGTTCCTTGTAGTTCTGTAGTGATCTTTGAGCTTTACCTCTTAAGGACATTGTATCCTTTTCTTTTATTGTAATAAAATTCTAACCTTTCAAAAAAAACTCAAAACTAAACCTTAAACCTAACCCCAACTAATAAAACTAACCAAACCACAAACCTAAAAATTTACTTAAACCTAAATAATTACCTAAACTAAACCATAAAAACCTAAACCTTAAAGCTAAACCCAAAACCCACAAACCCAAAACCCTAAACTAAATCACCAAAAAGCCTAAACACTAAACCTTAAACATAAACTAAACCAAACCCTAATAACCCTGAACCCAAATCCTAAACCCTGAACCTGAAACTGACTACCAAAATCAAACCCAAAACTAAAACTAACCTAGATAAAAAAAATAAAATAAATAAATAAACATAAACCTATTAAAAAAAAAATAACCTAAATAAAAATAAAATAAAAAATAAAATAATAAAATAAAAACTAATTAAAGATAAAAAAATAAAAATCTACCTAAACCTAAAAATTAAATAACAAATAAAACTAAACTAAAACTAAATAAATAACCTAAACTAAAGAAAATAAAATAAACCTAAAATAAAATCTAAACATAAAAATAAAATCACTAAAATAAAAATAAAACTAAAGAAAATAAAATAATAAAAACCAAACTAAATAAAATAAATAAAAAAATATAACCTAACTAAAAAACTCTAATAAAATAAAATAAATCTAAACCTAAATAAATAAACTTAATCCTAAAAGATAATCTAAACCTTTGAGACTTTCTAATAATGAAATAAAGTAAACTAAACCAAAACTAAATAAAACCTAAAATAAACCTAAAATAAAACTTAAAACTTAAAAGTAAAATAAACATAAACTAAATCTAAAAAAATAAAGTAAAACCTAAATAAAATAAAATAAAACTAAACTCAAAATGGACATAAACCTAAACCTAATAAACTAAAAAACTAAATATAAATTAAACTTATAAATATAAAACTAAATAAACATACTAAATCTCATTAAACCTACCCTAGGCCCTAACCCACATAATACTCTGATCCTAGGCCTTGAGCCTAAACACAGGCCCAAACTGACTAAAACTGGCCAGTGATCACTGATCCGGAAGACCCTGAATCTGGCCATGACCCTGGGCCACTGACCCAAATAGCCCTGGCCTGATCATGAGCCTACTGAGGCCCACTGGGCCAAAAAACCACCTAAATCCTGGGCCCAAGGCTAAACCACTGAGCCACTGATCACAGGCCTGAGCCCCGGGCCCTAGCCAAAGGCTGAGCCATCAAGGCTAAGACCCTGAGATGACCACTGCCTGAGCTGAGGCTAGCCCAGGCTCACATAAGCCACTGAGCATAGCCATGGGCCACCAGCCACCTGACCTGGGCCCACCAAGGCAGAAACTAGCCTGGGTTTAGCCCACTGGGCCACTGGGCCCTAAACTAAGCCCTGGGCCCTGGGCCACAGGCCATAAACTTCCCTGACTGGGCCCTCTAGATACTGGACCCTGAGCCCAAACCCACAACCCTGAGGACCATAACCCTAGGCCACTAAACCTAAGCAAACCTAAAAACTAAACTAAACAGACCTAAAATAAAATAAATAAAAAAAAACCAAAATAAATAAAATAAAATAAAATAAAAAACATAAACTAAACTAAAATAAAATAAAAAACCTAAACAAAAAATAAAAATAAAATGAACCTAGAATAAAAACCAAATAAAATAAAACTAAAGTAAAATTAAAATAAAATAAACTTAAAATATAAAATAAAACTAAATAAAACCTAAAATGAAAAACAAACCTAAAATAAATAAAATAAAACTTAAACCCTAAACTAAAAAAAAACCTAAACTAAAATAAATCAAGAATAAACAAAATAAAATAAACCTAAACCTAAAATTAAATAAACTAAACTAAAATAAATAAATCTTAAACCTAAACCTAAAATAAACTAAACTTAAGTCTAAACCTAAACTAAATAACATAAAATAAATTAAAAATAAACCTAAACCTAAACTAAAAAATAAAACATAAAAATAAAATTAAAATACAAACCTAAAACTTAAACATAAAGAAATAAATAAAAACCTAAACCTAAACTTAAAAATAAAAAAAATAATACCTAAAACTAAAAATAAAAATTAAAATAAATCTCAACTAAAAAATAAACTGAAACTTAAACCTAAACCTAAAAAATAAACTAAAATAAAAAACCTAATAAAAAATAAACCTAAAATAAATAAACTAAACTAAATTAAAATAAAAAAGAAACCAAAATAAAAATGAAATAAAGTAAATAAAATAAATAAAAAAATATGCTAAATATACTAAATAAATGTAAGCATACCAATTTACTTAATTTTAAGACCACAACAACAACAACAACAACAACAACAACAACAACAACAACAACAACAACAACAACAACAACAAGCCTTTATCCCACTAAATGGGTTCGGTTACATGAATCCTTCGTCTCCATTGTGTCCTATTATGCATCAAAATCTCATTTAATTCAAGTATACTTAGGTCATTTTTATACATCTTAATCTCTTTTTAGGTCTACCTCTACCTTTCTTAACATAAGGCAAATCTAATGCATCTACTCTCCTAACCGGGTCATCAGACAGTCGACGTTTTATGTGGCCAAACCATCTAAAGAGACTCTCTATATTCTTATCTTCCATTGGAGCTACTCCAACTTTTTCCTGAACATACTCATTTCACATTTTATCTCTAAGAATAAAGCCACTCATCCACCTGAGCATCCTCATCTCTGTAACACTTAACTTAGTCTTATGCGTCTCTTTTATTGGCCAACATTCGCACCATAAGTCATTGCGTCTTACCACCATCTTATAAAATTTTCTCTTAAGTTTAAGTGGAACTTTTCTATCACACAATAGGCGGATGCATTCCTCCACTTCAACCATCCAGAATTCTACTACATCTCCATCTATTTCACCATCATTTTGAACAATAGAACCTAAATATCAAATGCTCACTCTTATTAATGACTTGTTCATGTCTACCACTAGAGCTTCTACAACTAAAATTACACTCCATATATTTGGTTTTAGATCTACTTAAAGAAAACCTTTAGACTCTTATGTTGACATCCATAATTCAAGTTTCTCTTGGACTCCCTCTCTAGTCTTATCAACAAGAAGAATGTACTCGACAAAAGCATACACCAAGGTACATCTTCTTAAATGCCTAGTAAGAACATCCATAACTAAAGCAAAAGATAAGGGCTTAATGTTGATCCTTGATGTAATCCAACTAAAATAGGAAAATATTTTGTCAATCCTCCTTGTGTTTGGACACAAGTAATAGCTCTAGTATACATATCCTTAATTACTTGAATATAATCAATATTAACTACTTTTTGTTCTAGAACTCTCCAAAGAACATCTCTTGAAACTTTATCCTAAGCTTTCTCTAAATCAATAAATATCATATGTAGATCCTCCTTACTTTCTCTATACTTCTCCATCAAACCTCTTAACAAATGTATAGCATCATAGTAGATCTACTTGTGAGAAACTTTTGTATCATCGTAACCTATTCTCAATTACTCTCTCCCATAATTTTAATGTATGACACATTAACTTAATTCCTCTATAATTTGCACTCTTGTGCATCACCTTTATTCTTAAATATAGAAACCAACAAACTTTTCTCCACTCATCGGCATCTTTTTAGTCTTTAAAATAACATTAAAAGATTTGTAAGAAATTCTTTGATCTCTAAACATTTCCACACTTCTATTGGAATATCATCAAGTCCTACTACTTTTCCATATTTCATTTTCTTTAAAGTTTCTCTAACTTTAGACTTACTAATACGATGATAAAAATAAAATTCTTTATTTTTGTTTAGGGTATTAAAGTTGCTAAAATCAATTGTACTTTCAGATCCTTCATTGAAAAGTTTATTAAAATACCTCATCCACCTATTTTCAATATCTTTCTAAAAAGTACTTTATTATTTTCATCCTTATACTTTTCTTCTTATCCTTTGGCTAACTTATACATACATCTTTCACCTTCTCTTTTACTATTGTATAAATCACTAAAAGCTATTTTTTGCATCATATATTGCTTTCTTAGAATCTCTGGTTACTTTATATCTTTCCCAATTCTCCAAGTTTTACATCTAAGCCAAGTTTTATAATGCTTCTTATTTCTTATCTTCTTTTCGACTCCACCACCAACTATTTTTATTAAAAGAAGTTTTTTCTTAATGATTCTCCAAGCACATTTTTAGCAACTTACTTAATTTTTCTTGCTACTTTTTCCCACATAACATTAGCTTCCTTATGAACATCCCAAATATTAAGCTCTTGTAACTTGCTCTTAAAAATATTTTTATTTGTGTTCTTTAAGTGTCCCCATATAATCCTAGGATAATAATTTGATTTATTTTTCCTCTTACAATCTTTCATCTTAAAATCTAAAACTAATAATCGATGTTGGGTACTTAAACTCTCACTTGGAATGACCTTACAATCTTTACAATCTAAAAGATCTTTTTTTCTTATCAGAAAATAATCAATCTGTGTTTTACTATATCCAATTTTATAAGTAATAATATGTTCTTCTCTTTTCTTAAATAAAGTATTAGCAACTACAAAATCATAAGCTAAAGCAAAATCTAATATAGTCCTACCTTCTTCATTAGTCACTCCAAATCCATAATAACCATGAATACTTTTAAAATCTTCTACCATACCAACATGTCAATTTAAATCTCCTCTAATAAATACTTTTTTCTTTAGAGGTATCTTTTGTATCAATCCCTCTAATTCATTCCAAAATTTTTCTTTTGAGCTTACATCCAAACCTACTTGAGGAGCATAAACACTTATAACATTGATAATCTTAGTATTAACAATAATCTTTAAAACTATAATTCTATCACCACATCTATTAATATTTATAACATTACCTTTCAAATTTTTATCTATAATCACACCTACACCATTTCTAGTTCACTTAAATACCAAAGATTAAAACCTAAACTATCAATCTCCTTGGCCTTCTCCAACCCATTTAGTTTCTTGAACACATAAAATATATATCTTTCTATGAACCATAATGTCTATTAATTCCATTAATTTACTGTAGAGTACCTATTTTCCAAGATCTAACCTAATTCTAGTTTCATGGACTAACTTCTTTTTCTTTGCATCATCCATAATGGGAACCCAGCTTTAACAGCATCGAGGGCGATGCACTCCTTGCATATTTTTCATTGTATTCAAGCCATACAGCACATCGCTTCCAAAGGATGCCCTAGCATTAACACAAAGATTTAAAGGAGTCATGTCATGAATATTTCGACAAGTTTTACGCAGGCTATCGACTACCTATTGCAACCCTCCACTTTTCACATCCGAACTTGGGATCGACAAAGTTTTACTAAATTTTAAGACAAAAAAACCTTAAACCTAAATCCTAAACCCACAACCCTAAACCCTAAACCCTAAGAAATCCCACCAATAACATAAATCTAAAAACCCAAACAAACCCTAAATAAAGATACAACTAGCTCTAAACCCCTTAAAACCCAAACCCTAACCCTAAACCCTGAAACTAAACCTAAACCTAACCTACTAGCCATACCTCAGGCCCAATAAACCTAATCTCTTAAACATAAACCTAAAATAAACTAAAATAAAACCTAAACTAAAATAAATAAACCTAAACTATATAAATAAAATAATAATATAAAAAAACTAAATAAACCTGGACCTGTCAATTTGCTAAATTAAAAAAAACCCAAATCCTACCCCAAACTAAACCCTAAAGAATCCACAAACCTAAAACTACCATAAAAGCAACCCTAAACCCTAAACCCTAAATCCTAAACCCTAAAACTTTGCACCCTAAACCTAACCCTAAACTAAACCTAAAGCAAACATTAAAACCCTAAACCCTAAACCTACACTAAATCTTAAACCCTAAAACTAAATAAATTAAAAAATAAATAAAACAAAAAACCTAAACCTAAACCTAATGCAAAATTGGGAACATGGAGAACATCACCTGCTCAATTTAGATCTGTGGTGGAAGGTAGAGGCGGCGATTATCACAGTGGAGTTGTGGGATCTGGAGGTGCTAGTGGACATGGAAGTGGTGGTTAGAGCATGGTGATTAGGGAGGAGGAGGGAGGAGTGATGGGCTGATTTGTGGTGGTGACGGAGGAGGAGAGATCAGGGATATGATGGTGGATCCACTACTCGAGAGGCCGGGGTGGTTATGGAGAAATTGAAGAATGGTCAATCGATCTGTTGCTTATGGAACTATGTCTTTCTGGTAGAGATAGTCTAGTTATCTAGGGTTTTGATTTTCTCTATGAGTGCTCATTTTGGTCTATGTCATCGCTTGGTCTTAGAGAAGCTTGGTGTGTTATTTGGTGATGAAATCGAAGAAGAAATGTTGAATCATTTATTCTCTAAAAAAAAAAACCCAAAACCCTAAATAAAACTTGAACCATAAACTAAACATAAATACTAAACCCTAAAACCACAACCTAAACTAAATAGTAACCTAAAATCTAAAAACCCTAAACCCTAAACCCTAAACCCTAAACTAAAAGAAAACATAAACTAAACCCTAAACCCAAAACCCTAAACCCTAAACTAACCCGAAACCCTAAACCCCAAAAAGCCAAAATCCTAAACCAAAACTAAATAAAACCTTAAAATAAAATAAATAATAAAACCTAAACAAAATAAATATAAAAAAAATAAAATAAAATAAAACATAAAACCTAAACCTAAACCTACACTAAACCAAATCCTAAAATGAAAAATAGAAAATAAAACTAAACTAAAATAAAATAAATAAAAACCTAAACTAAACTAAAAAAAAAAAAAAAAAAAAAAAACAAAAACAAAAACCAAAACTAAAATAAAAATAAAATAAACCAAAAAAAAAAACTAAATAAATATCTAAACCTAAAAAAAACCTAAAAAAACCTAAAAATAAATAAAAAATAATTCCGAAACCCTATACTAAAAAAAATCTAAACCTAAAATAAAAATAAAATTAAACTAAACCTAAACTAAAATAAAATAGACTAAATTCAATTAAACCTAAAGCTAAACTTAAAATAAGCAAAATCAAAACCTAAACTTTAACTACATAAAATAGAATAAACTAAAAATAAACCTAAACCTAAACTTAAAAATAAATCCTAAAATAAAAACCTAAAACACAAACGTAAAAAAATAAAATAAAAACCTAAACCTAAACCTAGAAAGAAAAAATAAAACCTAAGCCTAAAAAATAAAATAAAAATAAAACTAAGCTGAAGAAAAAAAAAACTAAACCTAAACCTAAACTTAAAAAAATAAACTAAAATAAAAAATCTAAACTAAAGTAAATAAAACTAAAATAAATAAACTAAACTAAATAAAAATATAAATAAACCTAAATAAATAATAAATTAAACTAAACTAAAATAAATAAAAAAAATAGACTAGATAAACATAAATGTACTAGTTTACTAACTTTAAAAAAATAAAAAATAAAAAATAAAATAAAAATTGTAAACCCTAAAATTAACCCTAAACCCTAAAATTAACCCTAAATCCTGAACCCTAAGCCCTAAAGCCATATACCATAAACCATAAACCCTAAAACTTAAACCCTAAATCCTAAAATCCTAAACCCTAAAGCCCACTATACTAAAGATTAAGCCCTAAACCCCAAACCCTAAACCCTAAACCCTAAACCCAATAAACCTAAAAACCTAAACCTAAACTGAATAAAACTTAATAATAAAATAAATAAAATAACTAAAACATAAATAAATAAAATAAAATAAAATAAAAACCTAAACTAAAACCTAAACCTAAACCTAAAGAAAATAATTTAAAAAATAAAAACTAATCTAAAATAAAATAAATAAAAACCTAAACTAAACTAGAAAATAAAATAAACCTAAAAATAAAAAACCTAAATAAAATAAAACCTAAATGTAAAATAAAATATACTTAAAATAAAATGAATAAAAACTAAATGAAACCTAAACCTATAAATATAAACCTAAAAATAAAACCTATTCCATAAACTAAAAAAAAAAACCAAAACATAAAATAAACAAAATAAAATAAACCTAAACCTAAACAAAAATAAACTAAACTAAATTAAATAAAACATAAAATAGACCTAAAATAAACCTAAGATTAAAAAACCTAAATAAAACAAAACTTGGCTAGCCCTTTGTTGGTTGTTTGGTTTAATCAGTAAGTTAATTTATGGCTTGGATGTTTCCCCTATTATTCTTTTGGCTGGTAGCACCATATTTTATTGTAACCCTTCTTCTGAAGTTTGGATGCTCACATATCTTGTTGCTTCTTGGGAAGAATGTGACTAAGCTTGAGCCTTATCTAAGATTTTTATCATTTTGTTCCTTTTGTGTACTTAGCTTGTCCTTATTTCTAGATGCTTATCTCTATCTTAAGTTCTTTTGTTTGTGGCGGTTTGGGCTGTGGTGGTTTGTGCATCTCTCGAAGATTTAGGATATAGATGGCTTTTGCCCTTCTTAGAATTTTGTTCTATTTCTATCTTAGTTTATCTTTTCTTTCTTTTGCTTTGGTTTTCTTGTAATAGGTAGGGGATTTACTGCTTTAGGCTAATTATAGCTCTTTTAGCAGTAGTTTAGAGATTTATCCCCATTAAGGACCTTTTATCCCTTTCTTTTTTGCAATAAAATTCTCCCACTTTTGATTTTAAAAAAAGCCCTAAGAATGGGTAGAACCTTGACGGCAGGAACATCACCGTGAACCAGGCTCAGTCAAGATTTGGCGGTGGGGGTGAAGGCAGAGTTGGCGGTTATCATAGTGGTGGTGGGGTATCTAGAGGTGCTAGTGGATATGGTGGTGGTGGACGAAGCAATGGTGGTTATGGTTGTAGTAGGATCAAAGGAGGTTGCAGTCGTGGTGGTGGTGGAGAGAGAGATCGGGGATATGATGGTGGATCCCACTACTCGAAAGGCCACAGGTGGTTTTGATGGGAACTGAGAAACTAAAAGTGGCCAATCCGATCTACTGCTTATGGAACTATGTCTTTACTGAGATGTTCTAGTTATCTAAGGTTTTAATTTTCTCTATGTGTGCTCATTTTTATCTATATGTCACTTGTGTTTTAGAAAACATGGTGTGTTACTTGGTTGATGAATTCTGAAAGAAGAAATGTTGAATCTGAATTTGTTCTCTGTTAAAAAAACTATAAACCCTAAACCCTAAACTAAAACTTGAACCTAAACCTAAAACCTAAACCCCAAACCCTAAACCCCAAACCTAAACTAAACCTAAAAAAAGCCCCAAACCCAAAAACCCTAAACTCAAAAAAAACAAACCATAAACCTAAGCCCCAAAACCCTAAACCCTCAACTCTAAACCTTAAAACCCTAAACCTAAACCTAAACCCTAAAAAACCAAAAAATAAATAAAATCTAAAATAAAATCTAAAAAAAATAAAAAAACCTAAACCAAAATAAAATAAAATAAATAAAAAAAATAAAACATAAACTAAAACCTAAACCTAAACCTAAAAAAAGAAAAAATACAAAATAAAACTAAAATGAAATAAAATAATTAAAACCTAAACTAAACTAAAAATAAAAACTAAATAAAATAAAACTAAACAAAATAAAACATAATAAACTAAAATAAAATAAAATAAAACTAAATAAAAGCCTAAACCTAAAATAATCCTAAAATAAAATCTAAATCTAAACTAAAAGAAAACCTAAAATAAAATAAAATAAACTTAAACTAAACTAAACTAAACTAAAATAAATAAACCTAAACCTAAACTCAATAAAATAAAATAAACTAAAATAAACCTAAATACTTAACAAATAAAACCTAAAAATAAACCTAAAATAGAAACCTAAAACCTAAACCTAAAATAAAATAAAAAACCTAAACTCAAAATAAAAACCTAAACTTAAAAATAATATAATAAAATAAACTAAACTAAAATAAACCTACAAACCTAAAATAAAATAAAATGAAAATAGCTAAATAAATAAACTAAACTAAGTAAATAAAATAAACCTAAATAAAATAAAATAAAGAATAAAATAAATGAAAATAAACTAAAACCTAAACCCGTTTTCTTGCTTTAAAACACCTAACCCTAAACTAAAACATAAACCCTAAACCCTGATCCTAAACCCAAACTCTAAGAGCCTCTAAGACCCTACCCTAAACCCAAACACTGTTTAAAACTACCCACCTTTCCCAGGCCACAACCTAAACTCCTCTAAACCCTAAACCCTAAACTAAAACCCTACCTAAACCTAGCCATTAATCTCCTAAACTAAAACCATCCTAAAACTAAAAGCCACAAACCTAAAAAATAATAAGATAAAAGAATATAAACCTAAATTAAAACCTAAAGAAACCTAAAATAAAAAATAAATAATAAAATAAAAACTAATCTAAAATAAAATAAATAAAAACTTAACTAATAAAATAAAATAAAATAAACCTAAAATAAAAACCTTAATAAAATAAAACTAAACCTAAAATAAAATAAAATAAACCTAAAATATAAAATAAAATAAAAAAACCTAAGAATAAAATAATAATAAAACCTAAAATAAATAAAATAATAAACCATACCTAAAATAAATAAATAAAATAAACTAAAAAAAACATAAAGCCTAAACTAAAATAAAACCTAAAAAACCTAAAATAACACCTAAACTTAAAAAAATAAAATATAAAATAAACCTAAACCTAACAATAAAAAATAAAACCTAAACCTAAAAAACAAATTAAAAATAAAATTAAACTAAAAGGTAAACCTATACGTAAACCTAAACCTAAATAATAAACTAAAATAAGCAAAAACTAAACTAAAATAAATAAACCCAATATAAATAAACTACACTAAATAAAAAAAATAAACCTAAATAAAATAAAAAAAAATAAAATCAATGAATAAATAAAATAAACTAAATAAACCTAAACTGGGTTTACTTATTTTTTAAAAAAAATAAACAAAAAATAAACCAAAATAAACAAAATAAAACCTAAACCTAAAAAAATAATATAAAACCTAAAAAACCTAAAAAAATAAAAATAAAATAAAATAAAACTAAACTAAAATAACTAAACTAAACCTAAAATAAAATAAATAAAATCAAAACCTAAACTAAACAAAATAAAAAATAAATCTAAATAAAAAATAAAAAATTAATAAACTAAATAAACCTAAACTTATTTACTTAATTAAAAAATTAAAAATTTAAAAATAAAATAAAAATAAAAAACCTTAATCCTAAATCTAAATCAAAACCTAAACTAACCAAACCCTAAACCTACTAAACTCTAAATCTAAATCATAAAGAAACCTAAACCCTACCAAACTCCTAAACTCCCTACCATAAACCCTAAACCCAAACCCTCCTAACCTAAACCCTGGGCCCCAGGCCCTAAACTCTTAAAAAACCCACTCCCACTCCTAAACTATTAAACCTGGCCAAACCCTAAACTCCACTGACTAAACCCTAAACTTACCTACACACTACCATCCCTACCATACTTAAACCTAAATAAATGTAAAATAAAATAAAATAAAACTACTAATCCTAACTAATAACCAACTAAACCTAATAAATAAAATAAAATGAATTAAACAAAAAAATAAAATAAAACTAAACTAAATTAAAATAAACTAATAATAAAATAAACCTTAAATAAAATAAAATAATAAAATAAAATAAATATAAATAAAAACTTAAACCTAAATAATCTTAAACCTAAAAAAATATAAATAAAAAACAAAATAAAACCTAAACCTAAAATAAAATAAAATAAAACAAAAAAATAAAATAAAATAAACTAAAAATAAACTAAATTAAAATAAATAAAACCTAAACTAAAATAAATAAACCTAAACTAAATTATAAAATAAATAAAATAAACCTAAGCCTAAACTAAAAATAAAACCTAAAATAAACCTAAAATAATAACCTAAAACCTAAATAAAATAAAAAAAAACTAAACTAATCCTAATTATAAAAAAATAAAATTTAAACCAAAATAAAATAAAAATAAAATAACTAAAAAAATAAACTAAACTTGAACTAAACCTAAAAATAAATAAAAAAAATGAAAAAAAAACCTAAATTAAAATAAATAAACTTAATATAAATAAAATAAACTAAATATAAATAAAAATAAACCTAAATAAAAATAAAAAATAAAATAAACTAAAATAAATAAAAAATAAACTAAATAAACATAAACCTACCAGTTTACTTAATTTTCTTTTAAAAAAACCTAAACCCTAAACTAAGAAATAAAACCTAAAAATAAACCTAAAATAAAACCTAAACCTAAACCTAAACCTAAAAAAAATAAAATAAAACCTAAACCTAAACTAAAATAAAACATAAAACCTAAAAATAAATTAAAATAAAACTAAACTAAAATAAACTTAACCTAAACCTAAAAAAAAAAAAATAAAACTAAACTAAAATAAAATAAACCTAAATAAAACAAAAAAAAATAATAATTTAAATAAATAAAATAAACCTAAACCCTTTGTTTGCTTAATTAAAAATAAAAATAAAAACCTAAACCCTAACCCACCTGGCCCTAAACCCTAAACCTATAACCCTAAACCCTAAACCTAAAAACCTTATACCATCCCTAAATCTGATAAACCTAAAGGCCACAACCCTAAACCTGACCCAAACCCTAAACTCCTAAAACCACAACTACCACCAGGCCTCCAACCCAGGCCCTAAACCTAAACCCTAAACAAACCACAATAACCATACCCTAAAAAAACTTAAACCTAATAATAAAATAAATAAAATCAACTTAAAACCTAAGCTAAAACATTAACCTAAACCTAAACTTGAACATAAAAATAAAATAAAATAAAATAGAAAAGAAAAATAAAACTAAAATAAAATAAATAAAACTTAAAACTTAACAAAAAATAAAATAAACCAAATTAAAAAAAAACCTAAATATAATAAAGATAAACTTAAAATAAAAAATAAAATAAACTAAGATAAAATTAAATAAAAGTAAATAAAACCTAAACCTAAATGATAAACCTAAAATAAAACCTAAAATAAATAAAAACAAACACCTAAACCCTAAACCTAAAACAAAATTAAATAAACAAAATAAAAATAAATGTAAAACTAAACTAAAATAAATAAACTTAAACCAAAATCTAAAATAAATAGAATAAAATAAACTAAAAGTAAACCTAAGCCTAAACTAAAAAATAAAATCAAAAAATAAACCAAAAATAATAGCCTAAAACCTAAACCTCAAAAAATGAAATAAAAACTAAAACCTAAACTTAATAATAAAAAATAAAACCTAAACTTTAACCTAATAAAATATAATAAAATAAAATAAAACCTAAACTAAAATAAATAAACCTAATATAAGTAAACTAAACTAAATAAAAATAAAATTAAACCTAAATAAAAAAATAAACTAAATAAACCTAAACTAATCGGTTTACTTAATGTTTTAAAAAAAAAAAACCTCTACCCTAACCACTAAACCAAAACCTATCTAAATCTAAACTCCTAACCCTGACCTAAACTCTACACTAAACCCTCCCTAAACCTGCCTCCTAACCCAACCATCTAAACCCTAAACCTAAACACCCATACCATACCATGACCCTCCCCTAAACCTCCACCACCAATCACCTCTTAAACTATAACCTCTAAACCTCCTAAACTTAAATAACTAACCCAGACCCCACCCAGGCCCTATAACTAACCTTCCAACCCTAAAAACCTCTCTCCCAAAATAAATCTACCCTAAACTACTAAAACCTAAACCTAAACCCCACCTAACCCTATAAATCTAAACCTAAACTACAATCACTAAACTAACCCCCAAACCCTAAACTCCAAACCCCAAAAGTAAAAAAATAAATTAAAAAGAAATCTAAACCTAAATAATAAACTCCTAAATCTAAACCCAATGGCAAACCATGATGGTAGGAACATCACCATCAAGAGCTCTAGATCGGCGATGGAGGTGAAGGCGTAGGCAATGATTATCATAGTGGTAATGGGGATCAGGTGTGGATATGAGGTAGTGGTGGATGGTGGTTATAGAAGGGAGGGATCGGAGGTTATAGTCGTGGTGGTGGCGGAAGGAGTGATCGAGGATATGATGGTGGATCCCACTACTCGAGAGGCTGGGGTGGTTCTAACTGGAGAAACTAAGAATAAGCGATCGATTCTTTGCTTATGGAACTATGTCTTTATAGTAGATGGTTCTAGTTATCATGGTTTTTTTATTTGTTCTATGCATGCTTATTTTTTATCTATGTTATCACTTGTGTCTAAAACTTGGAGTGTTACTTGGTTGATGAAACCAAAAGAAGAAATGTTGAATCATAATTTATTCTCTTTGAAAAATTAAAAAACCAAAACCCTAAACCCTAAACTAAATCACTGAACCCACCTAAACCTAAACCCTAAACCTAAACCCAAAAAACCATAACCCAAACCTAAACCCTAAACCACAAAAATAAAAACCATAAACTAAATAAAACCTAAAATAAAATAAAAACCTAAACCAAAATAAAATAAAAGATAAAATAAAATAAAAGCCTAAACTAAACCTAAACCTAAACCTAAAGAAAAAAATAAAAAATAAAATAAAACTAAAATAAAATAAATAAAACCTAAACTAAACTAAAAAAAAAAAACCTAAATAAAATAAAATCTATACCTAAAATAAAAATAAAATAAACTAAATAAAAAAACTAAAAAATAAACCTAAAATAAAACCTAAAATTAATAAAAAAAAATAAACCTAAACCCTAAACTAAAAAAAACATAAACCTAAATAAAAATAAAATAAACCTAAACTAAACTAAAATAAATCATAAACCTAAAATAAACTAACTAAACAAAATTTAAACTAAATTAAATAAAATAAACTAAAATAAACCTATACCTAGACTAAAAATAAAACCAAAAAACCTAAAATAAAACTAAAACCTAACTTAAAAAAAAATAAAATAAAAAATTTAAACCTAAACTTAAAATAAAAATAAAACCTAAACCTAAAAATAAAAAATAAAATAAAAAAAACTACTAAAAATAAACATATAAACCTAAACCTAAAAAAAAAAAAAAACTAAACTAAAATAGATAAACCTAAAATAAATAAACTAAACTAAATAAAAAATAAAATTGATCCTAAATATAAATAAAATAAAATAAAATAAAATAAATAAAATGAACTAAATAAACTAAATCCTAAACTGTCGGTTTACTTAATTTTAAAAAAATAAAATAAATAAATAAATAAACAAACCTAAACTATAAACCCTAAATACTAACCAAACCACTAAACCCACAATCCCCAAAAACTAAATCCAAACCCAAAGCCTAAACCCACAACCCTAAACCCTAAAACCCAAGCCTCTAAACCTAAAACCTAAAATAAACCCCAAACTTAAACCCTAAGATAACCTAAACCTAAATCACAAACACTAAACCCTAAACCCTAAACCCTAACCTAACCCCTAAACCTAAACCCTAACCCACAAAACCTAACTAAACCCAAAAACCCTAAACCCTAAACTTCCTAAAAAAACTAAATAAATAAAAAATAAACCTAAATAATAAAACTAATAAACTTAAACTTAAACCTAAACCTAAACCCTAATAATGGTAGAACCTTGATGATAGGAACATCAGTGTCAACTAAGCTCAGTTTAGATCTGGCAGTGTAGTCGATGGCAGAGGCGGTGGTTATCATAGTGGTGGTTGGGGATCTAGAGATGCTGGTGAATATGAAGGTGGTGGTCAAACTAGTTGTGGTTATGGAGGCAGAAGGAGTGATAGAGGTTATATCGATGGTGGTCACGAAGGGATAGATCATAAATATGATGGCGAATCCCACTACTCGAGAGGTGGTGATGGTTACGATGGGAACTAAGAAAGAAATCATTCGCTTATGGGAATGTGTCTTTTATAGAGGCAGTTCAAGTTATCTAGGGTTTTTGATTTACTCTATGTGTGCTCATTTTTTATATATGTCATCACTTGTGTCTTATAAATCTTGGTGCACCATTTGGTTGGTTAAATTGAAATGAATAAATGTTGAATATGAATTTGCTCTTTGTTAAAAATACCTTAAACCCTAAACCCTAAACTAAACCCTAAACCATAAACCTAAAACCTAAACTCTAAACCCTAAAACCATAAACCCTAAACACTAAACCCTAAACCTTAAACATAAAACCCTAAACCATAAACCTGTTGACTTCACTTTTGGAGTGAGCTCTCAACTTTCTTATCATAGATCTAGGACTCTCATAGACACAAAGAGTTCCTCGTCTTAGGAAACTTGTACATTAGGTGAACACTTAACCCCAGACTTAGAAGAGTTAGCCATAGGGGTAGGTTGTGCCTTAGGGATTTAGGAGAACTTGACTACCTTATAGCACAAACCAAATCTTTACTTCATTCTTCCAAATCAAATCACAAATCCAAATCTAAATTCTAAAATCAAATCCAACTATCAAATGATTGAAACCCATGATCAAATTCAAACTCCTAAGCCCTTTGATTTTATCTTATGGACTTAGCCTTAACCAAATTTAAATCAACCCAAATTCAATTTATTTTCTCAATTATCAAATTCAATCTCAAATCAAATTCTAAATCATAAATCAATTCCAAACTCCAAATGGTTGAAACCCAAATCAAATCAAATTCCTGATTTTAGCCATTTTAGCTAAATTCGTGAACTTAGCTAAATAATACCCAAATCAATTCAAAACTCATGGATTTCCTCATGATTCAAACATTCCTACAATCATTGATCCAAATATAAATACAAACTATAATTATCAAACCAAATCCATGCTAACCCAAATTAAACCCAAGTTAGCCCTTTTTGACTTGAAATTATCATATGAACCAAAATCCATATGGATCCAAATTACTTGCAATTCGATTTGTATTTTCATCTCAAACCCATTTATCAATATAATTAAACTTGAATCATGCCATGATCAAGCCAATTAACCCATTTAGGTCCACTTGAACTAAAGTGACCTAAAAGACCTTTTCAAGCCAAGTTCTAATTCAACCCAAATTGGATTGAACTAAGCCCATCCAAACCTCACAACATGATCAAAAATTATTCTAGGTTAATCAATTATCATGAATTGGGTCAAACCAAGTCAACCTAGCTCGTTAATCAAGTCAACCTTTAAACCAAATGAAACCAAATTAGCCAAAATCCACCATATGCCAAATTGAAACCATTGATTCAAACCCATTTCCTAACCAATGATTGAACATGACCAAACTTGAGCCAAACAAAGCCCAATTGGCTATTTGAAAGTTGACCCAAATTGGCATAAAAAAAATAAAATAGGTCAAATCATAATCCAACCCAAATTGATTATAACCAATGGCTCAAGTTCATTCTAAATCACTTATTAAACTTGACCAAAATGATTGAGCCCAATTTGACCAATTGGTCAACTTGACTTAACAAATTGACCTAAAGGGCCAAATTAGTCCAAATCTAAATTAATTCCAAATTAAACCAAACCAAAGCCTACAATCATTTTCAATTAGCCAATTGAACTTGACCCAACCCTTGGTTTGACCCAATTTGACCAATTGGTCAACTTGATACCTAATTTGACCTAAATAGGTCAAATCAAAAATCAAATCAAATAAACTCAAACTACTTGAAATTTGGGCTAACCCACTTTCGACCCATCCCAAATCTATCAAAACCAAACCCATATCAAAATAACCATTTTTCCATTTGGTTTAGAGCATCCCATGAGATAAGACACATGCTCATTTGGTCATTTTCCCCCTAACCACTTGGCACCCAGTCATAGGTCAACTTAGGAACCTAGGACCATGGCTGACTTGACCAAAAGGTGGTTGGGTCGGCCATGATCCATGGGGAGGTGAAATCACCTCCCCATCCCCAATGGAGCTTTCCAAACAACCATAAGACACCCATTACTCCCTTGGCAACCACCTCCACACCCTCACCCAACCAGCACACATGTGCAGGACCTCCACCACCTTCTGATTTGGCCAATTGATCGAGAAAAATCCAAAGAAGGCGTGGTCATACGATCCAAGGAATGAGGGAGTATATCCTCCTCATTCTCACTCAAACTCAAACACTCACACTCTATTCATCTCTAGCAGCCAAGGAGAGAGTTCCCAGAGTAATTTCCAAGCCTTCCCAAGCTCCCTGAAATCCCCATTCTCGGTTTATGCAAAACTGAAATAGGGGAGGCCACCTTCGATTCTCATTTGCTTAAACCTCCACCAAAGTGCAATTAACTTTGTACACCCCTTCCTTGGAGCCAAATGAGTGAGAATGAATCATTTCCCAAGCTTCTCGATGGCCAGAGGGTAGAGTTTGATCAAGCCTGAGCACCTACGCCTAGTGGATTGGTCTTTTGAGCAAACTACACCAAATCAAAGCTTATGCGGCTCAATAGAGCTTTATTTCTACCAAAAAAACTTCCTCAATCATTGCAACCGTCGGTCATAAGCTCCGGTTAGGTATGCCATTGAAACCGATCCTTGAATGAAAATAGGTTGGTCTTTTGTGAAAGAAATTTTCATGTCATGCGATTTCCTCTATTAGATCTTCTTATTGTGCTTCCTTGAAGGTGTGGGATCATTTTCATCTCCATCCGAGCTCGGGTGAGCTCAGATCGAGTAGAGATTGATGGATGGTAGCCATTTTTCAATGCTAGGGAGGAGATAGATCATGGACTATCCATCCTGCATGATCGGGATGAATGGTCCTGATCTAATCACGCTTAGAGCCTCTGATTAATCCTTCAAATCTTAGATCGGATGGTCCATGGAGTTACCATGCACCGCCATTCGATTCATCACTTGGATGTGATAACTTAAATAGCAAATCCCATCGCACCATAATGGAAAGCATGCCATGTTAGCTGCCATGTGGCCCGATGGGATTAAGGCTCTAATTAGGGCTAATTAACTAGTTTTTAATCCTAAAAATTTTTTAATTCATAACTAATTCTAGAAAAATCCATAAAAGACACAAACTTAGGCTCATTTTAAAGATATTTTAGAGTAGAATCCAAGAAAATTATTATTAATTGATTTTGAATAGTGGATTTGGCTTAATTAAGGCTTAGAAATGTAATTAGCCTAATTACTCCAATTAACCATCCAATTAATCTCAAACTTTATGCATGTTAAGGGATGATCTGCCTCCCTTATTTTTCTGGGATTTTATTGGTTGCTTAATTAGGTAAACCAATAGGTTAAGTTTTAATCACTTTCTCAATGTAATTAGTGATAATTAAGCAAATGATAGTAAATTAACCAATCAATTAAGCTTATTAACCTCATTGATGATGAAGTCTAGAGAAATGGATTGGGACTCCTTCTTCCAATCTTTTCTTTAAGCCTTCTCTAATCCCTCTTAAATAATTAATTAATCAACACCCTTTAATTAATTAATTAACAAGATTAATCAAAAATCCAAATCATACCTCAACTTTAATCAACTAATTGAAAGGATTTAGGGATTGAGACTTAGGCTCTCTTCTTTGTCTCTTTCTCTAAGCCCATCTCATTTTGATTGGTTAAGGTTAATTAAAGTTTAATTAGTTAATTAACAAATTTAATTAATTTAATTGAATCTATTTCTCTAATTTAATCTTGGGTAGCTCTTTGGGTGTTCAATAATCCAAAGGGGGAGGTAATGAAATTATGATTAGCTCACATGTGTGAGAATACTATAAAAGTAGTTAAGTGAGATCCCTTAAGCTTAATTAACTATTAATCATGAGCCAATTGTATTAGGCCCCTTTCATTTCTTTGGAGAATTGCAAATTTACTTTCCATCTGGTTGCATATCATATTGGCCCATTATTAATTAGAAAATTAACTTAAGGTGATGTAGGTAAGGGTTAATTAATTGGCTTAATTCATACCCTAACCTAATTAAACCATAAAATCAACTTAAATACTTCTTCATTAAATCAAATTAACTCACACATGAGGAATGGGATTAGGATCAACAAATCTCTTTCATTTCCTAAATCAAATCAAACTCAAAATTAAGAAATCTCATTAAAGGACTTTGGTTTATTTTAAGTGGCTTTATTTAGTATGATTGTCCTTAGGAATTAATTGGAATGTATGAGATAATGTGCTTATGTTCCTCTATTTTTTCCAATCATGTTAAATGTTACTTCCCATGTGTAATCATGCATTAATTTCTTTTGAAATTAACTAAATGAAATGGTTTCTTTTATGTCAAATTGCATGTGTTGATTTAAATTTAAAATAGGTGTGGCTATTATCACTATTAAATCAAAAGTTATTTTCAAAAGCTCATAAATCAATTATAATAAATGGAGTGATGGTAATTACAAATATCTATAGGTTTGCATGTGTTGATAATATAAGATATGTGATATGAAGGTCTCTTTTCTTATTTTACATGTATTCACATAGGAATTACAAATGTATAATTCATTTGAAAAGCACACAACATTTGTCTAAATATATTCCTATGCATTTCCATGCTAAAACTTAGGAAGAATTTCATACCACATATGTAAATCATATAATAAAATCAAATATGAGTTCTTGCATGAGTTCTTCTCCTTGTGGTTCTTTTCATACATTCACCTATATCTGAGAAAAGTGGTATATTAGTCTGGACACCCCGGGGCTGCAAGGCTTTAAGTAGCCCTAAGTAGGTCTTATACCTTACACCCCTGGCATAGAACAATGGCATCGTACTCACTTAAAACTCTTATACATGTGTATGTGTGATGTGGCCAATGAATAAGAATCATAAGTCATATAAATCAAATACAATTTTTGCATGAGTTTTTCCTATCCTTGTAGTTACTTATACATCTATATGTATCTAAGAAAAGTGGTATATTAGTCTGGACACCTTAGGTCTACGAGGCTTTAAGTAGCCCTAAGTAGGTCTTGTACCTTATGCCCCTAGTGCAGAATAATGATGATGTACTCACTTAAAACTTTTATACATGTGAATGTGTATCTAGCTAATGGATGAAAAATCCCTCTTTCTATTAAAAAGGCATGCATTCATAATTCAATCAAATGAAATATTTAAATTTCAAACACACTTCTTTGCATTCATCATTCAAGTATGCTAAAATATAAATTGCATGTATAGGAATGCATAGGATTTAATCATATGCATGATATACATGATGGAAAGAAATGAATAAACATGTGTTATGTTATAGCAATTCATTCTAATTAATCTTAAGATGCCTTTCTTATTGAATAAGGTTATTTAGAGTGAACCTAAACTTTGGACTAATTAAAACATATAATATATTCACTAAAGGAAATTGATTAATTAACTTGCTTTAGAAGTGACTTAAGGTAGGGATGAAAGAGAGGTTCCCTCTTTCTTCTCTTTATAACACTTAGTTGTTAAGTGTAGACCATATGAAATGAAAGAAAACACTAAGTAAAATCTTTAAATCAATCAAATCACTTAAAGAAAAATCAACCACTTTATAAATTAAATCCCTCACACTTAGCAAATTACAACTCTAAAGCCTAGTTAGGACATACCACACAAGCTTTAATTCACATTATAAGTCACCATTTATAGATTTATGTTAGGGAGGTGTATGGTTTGATGTATGCTTATTTTGTGATGTATTGTAGACTGGATGTTAGGGTGCATGTGTAGCTGCGGATGTTAGGCATATTAGCTAATCATGCTTTCTATAGGGGTTGTGCTTAAGGGGTCGCTAAATAAAAATATAAATGTTTTTTGCTATGTAGGTTGCTTAGCCCATAAGGATAACCAAAGTTAAGACAGGTGGGCTTGGTTACCCCATGTGTAGGTCTTTAAGTCCAAATTATTCATATAGCTGCTTGGGTTGTATGGTGTGTTTATCTAACATTTGTTTTTGCGGTGTAGCTAGATTTACTTTCCTTCTTTTAATGTAATTTTGCATTAGGATTAGGATGAGTATTATGAGAGATTTGGATGAGCATTGGTTATAAGACCAAGTCTTATGTACCACATTATGCCTTTGGAGCAAGCATATCCAAATCAATCCAAAAAGAAGGAAGAAATAGAGAAAATTAAATAAAGAAATGGAAGATATTCGCATCAGCCTTTTATTCTTTTGCAATAGCTTTATAAAAATTGTTTGATGTTTTGTTTAGCTTGTGCATTAGAAAAAGCATGCCTTTCATAGTTTGTTTATGATTGGTGATTGTTGTATGGCCTAGATACAATTAGGCTCTTAGGATAAAAATAATTTTTTTATCCCATTAACAACTCATAACTAAACTTTTAAAATAACTCATAATCTCATATAAAAACTTAGGCATTAAATCAAGATAGTAAAATATTTAGTAACCCCTTATTGGATGTTATATGTTTAATATCATGCATAATCATCTTGTTTCACTCTTGTTAAGAGAGGGCTTCCATCTTTGCTAGATAGAATGGGCTTAACCGTTGCGAGCCTATGATGGAAGAACACCTATTTCCCTTTTGATTTGGCCCATAATCAACTTCTCACGCATTTAGGTAAACAAAATCCTATAGCCTGTGTCAAAATAAGGAGTCCTAAATTAAATAAAATTTGATAAGAATTTGCATTAGATTTAAGTCATTCATACCCCTCATGCTCTAGTCTCTTAGGGAGTGGGTTTAAGGACTTAGTCTTTTTTCTAAATAATAATAACCTAGCCATCTCGCAAAAGCATATGACTTACCTACATGAATTTAAAGCATATATGGAGTTAGTTAGTTACCACCTCGGTGATAATAAGTTCAACAGTCGGGTGGTTTACTCTCTCTTATAGAGGTAAACCATATAACCACTTTCCCCTTAGATTTAGGTCATGCTTTAGCCCTCGCCAAAGTTCCCTAGATTTAGGATCTAAGGTTGTTGTTTCCCTTTACGGGCTACAAGCATAAATCTTCACCTCAACATTTCTACAATCTTGTATTGTGGAATTATAAGTCCTAGATTTCTAATAAAATTTCAAATCAAATAAATAAATCTTCTCAATTTCAAATATATAAAGCCCAACCATAGGATAGATTGGACTGATCACTAGGTTTCCTAGTATCATGAGTACTCCCTACACATCTCCTTTGGTTTAGGTAATAACTCTTCCTTTTTGATCCATCCCACTTGATCTTCTAAAATACAACCAATTTATTGATAGTCCTATCTTTGAATTCTTTGGATACAATAATCATCTACTTTAATCAAGAGTATTCTTAAGGGATTCATTTTTTTAAGATGTAATTAACTATGGGGGCTTACCTCCATAGCGAACTTAACGAACCCAGTTTAAATAAACCCTTCTTTACTTTTCCATATAAAGTATGAGAAAAATCTCTGGTATATTCGAAGACCCATCAAGACTTAGGAGTCCTTATTAGGTGATTAGGTCCATTGTAGGGTAGTGATTTCTATCTTTCGAGATAGTGCACTATTCTTTGATGTCGTACCTGATCACCTCGAAAAGTATATCCTCAGATGTTTGTGTTGTCCCCTCACATATACACATACAAATAAAATTAAAAATAAACACCACAAAACCTTAAACCCTAAACACTAAACCCTAAACCCTAAAACTTTAAACCATAAACCCTAAACCCTAAACATACCTGACCCACCTTAAACTACCACCCAAAAACTCTCCAGATTCTAAATACCCTGACCCTCATAGACCAACCTCTGCATCTAGGCCCTGGGCCACTAAACCCTAACTGAGCTTAAACTAAAATAACACTACTGAGCCCTACCCTGAGCCCTGAGCCACCTGATCCTCTCTCAGGCCACTGGGCACCAGGCCCTGACCTCACTGATCCTACCACAGGCCTGGGCCCTAGACCCTACCAACCCTGGGCCACTGAGCACTGGGCCCAGGCCACTAAACTGAGCCCTCCCCAGACCTATAAAACATGAGCTAAATTTAAACATGACCTAGGCTAAATAAAATAAAAAAATAAATAAAATAAACCTAAATAAAATAATAAAATAAAATAAAATAATAACCTAAAACTAAAACCTAAACCAAAGAAACTAAACTTAAAAAAAAATAAAATAAAATAAAAATATGAACTAAAACTAAAATAAAATAAATAAAACCTAAACTAAACTAAAATAAATAAAAGCTCAAAATAAAAAAAAATGAATAAAATAAAAATTGAATGAAAAACTTTAATTTAACCTAAAATAAAATAAAATAAAATTGAATAAAAACCTAAAATAAAATAAACCTAATAAATAAAAAAAATAAAACCTAATAAAAAAACTAAACCTAAAGAAAATAAAATAAACAAAATAAAATAAACCTAAACAAAAATAAACTACATTATACTAAATAAAGATAAACTTTAATCTAAAATAAACTAAACCTAAACCTAAACATAAACTAAGTAAAATAATCTAAACTAAAGATAAGCCTAACTAAATTAAAAAAAAGATTTAAAATAAACCTAAAATAAAAACCTAAAACCTAAAATAAAAATAAAAAAAAAACTAAACATAAAATAAAATAAAATAAAATAAACAACTAAACATAATCTAAAATAAATAATATAAAAACCTAAAACCTCCTAGAAAATAAAATAAAACCTAAACCTAAACCTAAAATAAAAAATAAAACCTAAACTAAAATAAACTAAAATAAACTAAATAATAAAATTAATAAACCTAAACCTACCTTAAAATATAAAGTTAAATAAAAACTAAACTAAAATAACCAAAAATAAATTTAAACTAAATAAAAATAAACATGAACTTAAATAAAGAAAACTATAATAAAATAAAAATAAACTAAATAAACTAAATAAACCTAAAATGCTAATTTTGATTTTAAAATAAATAAAATAAAATGTAAACCCTAAAACCTAAACCTAAAACCCTCCACAAATCTTCACCAAAATACTGATTCTACCACTCTAAACAACCTATAACTCCAGGCCAAAACTGACTCTAAACCCTAAAAATCAAACCCACAAACCCTAAAGCCAGCCAAACCCTAAACTCAACTAAACACTAAAAACCTAAACCCCCAAACTAAAACCCAGCCTAGACAAGGTGTCCTAAACCCTAAACCCTAAACCCTAAAAAACCTAAACCCTTATGCCTAAAAACTAAATCCTAAACCCTAAACCCTAAACCTTAACCATAAACCCTAATCCCTCACCTTACTAGAGGTGTTGGTGGATATGATGGTGGATATGGAGGTGGTTATTATGGAGGCAGGACTTGGAGGTGGGGGACCTAGAGGTGTTGATGGATCTGGAGGTCTTGGTGGATATGGAGGTGATGGTTATGGAGGTGAGATGCAGAGAGGTTACAATGGTGGTGGCGATCCTACTCCGAGGGGTGGTTCTTATGGGAAGCTGGAGAAAGCTGACGGCCAATTGACATCTACTTATGGGTGTCTTTATAGTATAGATGGTTCCAGTTATCTAGGGTTTTGATTTTCTATCGTGCTCATTTTTTATCTATGTAGTCACTTGTATTTTAGAACTTGGTCTCTGGTGCATGGTTGATAAAATCAAAAGAAATATTGAATTTGAATTTGTTCTATTAAAAAAAAAAACTTTAAACCTAAACTACAAAACCCTAAAACCCTAAACCATAAACCCTAAACCCTAATCCTAACCCTAAACCTAAATTAACCCAACCTAAACTAAACCACAAAACTAAAATCCTACCCCAAATCAAAACCCTAAACCCTAAACTATAAAACCTAAACATAAAATAAGAATAAAAAAAAAAAATATAATAAAATAAAACTAAATAAAACTAAACTAAAAATAAATCTAAAATAAAATAAATAAAAATAAAAACTAAACTTAAAACTAAACTAAAATAAATAAAATAAAACTAAACTAAACCTAAACTAAATAAACTAAACTAAAATAAATAAAACCTAAACCTACTAAAATAAACTAAACTAAACCCCAAATAAAATAAAATAAAATAAAATAAATTAAAAATAAACCTAAACCTAAACTAAAAAATAAAACCTAAAAATAAACTAAAATAAAAACCTAAAACTAAAAATAAAAATAAAACCTAAACTAAAAATAAAATTAAAATAAACTACAAAATAAACCTAAACCAAAAATAAACTAAAACAAAAAAAACTAAACTAAAATAAATAAACTAAAATAAATAAACTAAACTAAATAACAATAAAATAAACTAACAATAACAATGACAAGATCCCACTTGGGGTGGTTCATTACATGAATTCTACGTCTCCATTGTTCCTATTATATGTCAAATTCTCATAAGAATAAAAATAAACCTAAAAAAGTAAACTAAAATAAATAAAAGAATAAACTAAATAAACCTAAACCTACTGGTTTACTTAATTTTAAAAAAAATAAATAAAATAAAACTCACAAAACCCTACCTAAACTAACCCAAACCCTAAACATAAAACCCTAAACCTACAACCCAACCCTGAACCTAAACCCTAAATGAGCCTAAAATAAAAATAAAACCCATCTGACAAAAACAAAACCTGCATCCCTAAAACACTAAACACTAAACCACAAACCAAAACTAAACCTAAACTGAGAAACCTAAAACTTAAAACCTAAACCTAAAAACCTAAAACTAAATAAAACCTAAAAAATAAAAAATAAAACACAAACCTAAATTAAATAAAATAAATGACATAAAACTAAATTAAACTAACCCCAAACTTAAACCAAACCTAAACCTAAAAAATAAAATAAAATAAATAAAACCTAAAACTAAACTAAAATAATAAAATAAAACCTAAAATAAAATAAAAATAAAATAAAATTAAATGTAATAAAATAAAATAAAATAAAACTAAATAAAACCTAAACCTAAAATAAACCTAAAAGAACATAAATAAGTAAAAAAAACCTAAACCATAAACTAAAAAAAACCTAAACCTAAAAATAAATAAAATAAAATAAACCTAAACTAAATAAATAAACTAAAATAAATGAAATGAACTAAACTTAAATATCTTACTAAACCCTAAACTAAATAAACTAAAAATAAACTTAACTTAAACTAAAATAAACCTAAAATAAACCTAAACAAACCTAAAAAAATAAAATAAAATCAAACTTAAATCTAAAATAATTAATAAAACCTAAACCTAAAATATAAAATAAGAAAAATACTAAACAAAATAAACATAAACTAAACAAAATCTAAGATAAACTAAAATAAATAAAATAAATAAACTAAACTATATAAAAATAAACTTAAATAAAATATAAAATAAGTTAAAATAAATAAAAATAAACTAGATATAAATAAACCTAAACTGGGTTTTAATTTAAAACCCTAAACAATAAATCCTAAATAAACCAAACCCAAACCCCAAATCACTAAACTTGCACTAACCACAACCCTAAATATTAAAATCACTTGACCCAAAACTAATCCTAAACCCTAAACCAAAACTTACTGACCCTAAAAACCACAAATCTAAACTGCCACCCAATCTCACAAACACTTAAAATTCTACCCTGAGCCCTAAAACTTAAAATCCAAACCACAAACCACAAATAAAAAAAAAAACCCTAACCCAAATTCTAAACCCACAAACCACAGCCTGAGCCTAAAGAAACTAACCAAAACTAAAACTGACTGACCTCACTAAATAAATAAAATAAACCTAAATGAGCCAATTAAAAATAACATATATAAATAAAATAAATAAAAAACTAAAAAATAAATAAATAAAACAAAATAAAATAAATGAATAAACCTAAACTGAAGCTAAGCTAAAATTATCTAGTAAACTAAACTAATCTAAAACTAAAACTAAAATAAACTAAAATAAACTAAAATAAATAAATTAAAATAAATAAACTAAAATAAACTGGCTAAACTAAAATAAAATAAAATAAACTAAATAAACTAAAATAAACTAAATAAATAAAACTAAACTAAATAAAAAAAAATAATCTAAATAAATAAACTAAATAAAATAAACCTAAATACAAATGGTAAACTAAACAAAAAACTAAACTTAAAACTAAACTACATGAGCTTAAACCTAAATAAATAAAATAAACTAAAATAAAATTAATCTAAACTAAATAAACCTAAACCTATATAAATAAAATAAATAAACTAAATAAATAAACTATAAAATAAAACTAAAATAAAAATAAACTAAACTAAACTAAAATAAACTAAATAAATAAACTAAACTAAAATAAAAATAAACTAAACTGAGCTAAAACCTAAACACAAAACCTAAATAAAATGGCTAAAACTAAATAAACTAAAAACTTGGACTAAAATAAACATAATCTAAAACTAAATAAAATAAAATAAAATAAACTAAAATAAATCAACCTAAAGCTAAATAAAATAAACCTAAATAAAACTAAAACTAAACAAAACCTATTAGGTAAACTTAAATAAACTTACCTAAATAAATAAAATCTAAACCTATAACTAAACCTAAACTAAAAAATAAACTATAAATAAAACTTAAACTAAATAAACTAAACTAAATTAACCTAAAACCAAAACTTGAAACTAAATTAAATAAAAATAAACTAAATAATAAATAAAATAAATCTAAAACCAAATAAACTAAACTAAACTAAATAAATAAATAAAACTTAACTAAAAAAATAAACTAAGTAAAACTTAAAACTAAACTTAAATAACTAAAATTAATAAATGAACTAAATTAAACCTAAAATAAACTAAATAAATTAAACTAACTAAAATAAATAAAACCTAAACTAAACTAGATAAATAAACTATAAAATAAAAAAATAAATAAATTAAAGTAAATAAATAAACTTAAACCTAAATAAATAAACCTAAATAAAATAAAATAAAACTTAAACCTAAACTAAACCTAAAATAAATTAAACTAAATAAAAGAAAAAAACTAAACTAAAAATAAACTAAATAAACAAAACTAAATAAATAAACTAAACTATAAACTAAAAATAAATTAAAATAAAACTAAACTAAATAAATAAATAAAAAATAAACCTAAACTAAACTAAACTAAATAAACCTAAACTAAAATAAACTAAACTAAATAACCAAAAATTACTAAACTCTAAACTAAAAATAAGTGATAAAATAAAACTAAATAAAATAAACCTAAACTAAATAAATAAAATAAAAAAATAAACTAAACTAAACCTAAACTAAATTAAATAAATAAACTAAATAAACTAAAATAAACCTAAACTAAAATAAACATAAACTAAAATAATAAACCAAAATCTAAACCTAAACATAAACTAAAACTAAACTAAAATTAATTAAATAAAATAAACTAAGCCTAAACTAAATAAAAAAAACCTAAACTAAACTAAAACTAAATAAACTAAATAAAACCTAAAATAAAATGAAACTAACACCTAAACTTAAACTAAAATAAACCTAAATCTAAAATAAACCTGGCGTGAGCTATAAATTAAACCTAAACCTAAACTAATTAAATAAACTAAAACTAAACTAAATAAACCTAAACAAATAAATAAAAAATAAATAAACTAAAACCTAAAACAAAATTAAATAAACTAAACTAAATAAACCTAAACCTAAACAAATAAAAATAATAAACTTAAAGGCTAAACCTAAATAAAACTAAATAAACTTAAACCTAAAATAATACTAAATAAACTAAATGATAAACTAAAATAAACTAAAAAAATAAAAAACAAACCTAAATAAATAAATAAACCTAAATAAAACCTAAAGTAAATAAAAACCTAAACCTAAATAAAGCTTAAAAAATAAATAAATGAGCAAAACCTACCTACTAAAAACCTAAACCTAAACTAAAATAAACTAAACTACTAAAATAAAACTATTTAAACCTAAAAGAAACCTAAAACATAAACTAAACTAAACTAAAATAAACTACTAATCAAAAACCTAATAAAATAATTAAACTAAGCTGAGCCTAGCTGAGCTAAAATAGGCTAAAACCTAAACCTAGGCCTCACCAAAGATCTAAACCTGAACTATAAAACTAAAGATAAATCTAATACTGAGCTGACCTAAACTAAACAAAATAAATAAAAAACCTAAACAAAAATAAGCTAAACTAATAAAATACCTAAACTAGCCAAACAAACTAAATAAACTAAAAATTAAAGATAAATAAACTAACTTAAAATGAACCTAGGCTAAATACTAAACTAAAATAAATAAACTAAACTAAAATGAGCTAAAATAAATAAAAACTGGATAAAACTAAAATATGTAAAATAAACTAAACCTAAACTAAACCTAAACTAAACAAAACCTAAACCTAAACTAAAATAAATAACAAACCTAAAACTAAAAAAAATAAACCACACTAAACCTAAACTAAACTAAACCTAAAATAGCAAACCTAAAACTAAAAACCAAACAAGCCCAACTAAGATAAACTAAACTAATAAACTAAATGACCAAAAACTAAAACTAAAATAGTAAATAAAATAAACCTAGGCCAACTAATAAATGAGCTAAAATAAATAGGCTTAATACTAGTAATCCTGACCTAGCTGAGCCAGCTACTAAAATAAAACTAAAACCTGAGCCTAATGACTAGCTAAATAAAAATGAGCTTAAACTGACCACTAAAAGAGCTAATCTACCTAAACTAAACTAAAATAAACCAAACCTAACTTAGGCCTAAACTAAAATAATCAAAATAAACTAAACTAAACTAATCTAAATAAAATAAATACATAAAACTAAACTAAGATAAATAAATAAACCTAAACCTAAGTAAAATAAAATAAAATAAACCTAAATCAAAACCAAATAAATAAACTAAACTAAATAAAAATAAAATAAACCTAAACTAAACTAAATAAACTTAAACCTAAATAAAATAAATAAATAAAATAAAATAAAAATTAAACCTAAATGTAAACCTAAAACTTAATAAATAAACTAAAACCTAAACCTAATAAAAATAAATAAAATTAAATAAAAATAAATAAATAAATAAATTTAAACCTAAACCTAAACCTAAACCTAAACTAAAATAAAAAAACTTAAAAAATAAAAGAAAATAAAAAAATAAATAAATTTAAACCTAAACCTAAATAAACTAAATAAATAAAAACCTAAAGCTAAACTAAAATAAATAAACTAAAACCTAAGCGAAATAAACCTAAAATAAACGAGAACTACTAAATCCTAAACCTAAACTAAACTAAATAAACCTAACTACTAATTAAAAAACTAAATCTAAAAAATAAATAAACCTAAAACTAAACCTAAACTAAATAAAACCTAAATAAAATCCTAAAACCTAAAGTTAAAATAATAAAATAAAAACCTAAATTTAAACCTAAAAGTAAAAAAAAACCTAAACCTAAAATTAAAATAAAATAAACTAAACTAAAATAAAACTAAACCTAAAAAATAAAACCTAAAAATAAACCTAAACCCTAAACCTAAATCAAAAGTATCTAAATAAATTAAAAAATAACCCTAAAACCTAATAAGATTAAACTAAAGAACCTAAACCTACTTGATAGAACATTACAGATCAACCGGGCCAGTCAATTTGGCGGTGGAGCTAAGGTGGGCGGTGGAGGAGAAGCGAGGCGGTTATCCTGGTGGTGGGGATCGAGGCGTTGATGGATATAGAGGTGGTGGTCAGAGCAGTGGTGGTTTTGGAGGTAAGAGGAGTGACAGAGGTTTTAACCGTGGTGGTGGCGGACGGAGAGATTGTAGATATGATGGCGGATCCCATTACTGAGGCGGGGTAGGTGGGAACTTGAAAGCGAAGAATGTCATCGATCTGCAAGGTCTTTATAGTAGAGGCAGTTCTAGTTTCTATGATTTGCTTTATGCATGCTTATTTTTTATTTATGTCATCGCTTATGTCATTGAGAACTTGGTGTGTTAGTTGATTGATGAAATAAAAACTAAGAAATGTTATATTTGAATTTTCTCTCTATTAAAAAAACAAAAAAACAAAAAGCCCAAACTAAAAATGAACCTAAAACCTAAAACTAACCCTAAACCCTAAACCCTAGCAATAATAATAATAATAATAATATTAAAAAAATCCTAAACCTAAATGTTAAACTTTAAAATTAATCCTAATCTTTAAACCCTAAATCCTAAACCCTAAACTCCAAACCCTAAACCATAAACCCTAATAAGAAACTAATAAAGCACTAAACTAAACTAACTAAAACTAAAACTAATAAATAAATAACTAAAACTAATAAATAATAAATTAAAACTAATAAACTAATAATAAACAAAACTAATTAGAAACAAAAATAAAAACTAATTATAAACTAAAATAAAAACTAATAAAACTAACAAAACTAAACTAACTAAAAAAATACTAAAAAACTAATAAACTAATAATAATAAAAACTAAGTAAACTAATAAACAAACTAATAACTAAATTAAACATAAACAAAAAACCACATAATAAACTAAGTAAAATAAACTAAAACTAATAAAACTAATAAAAACTAAACTAAACTATTAACTAAAATTAAACTAATAAACTAACTAAATTGAACACAAATAAATAACTAACTAATAATAATAACTATAAATAAACCTAAACACTAAACATAACTAACATTAAATAACTAAATAATAATAAAACTAAACCCAATAACTAAACAAATAATAACTAAACTAACTAACCTAAAGTAATAACTAATAAAAAACTAATAATAATAAGTAATACTAACTAATAACTAAAACAAAATTAATAAGTAATAAACTAACTAAATAATAATAACTAAAACTAATAATAAAAAAATAAATTAAAACTAAATAACTAATAATAACTAACCTAAACTAATAAACTAATAATAAATTAAACTAAATAAAATTAATAACTAAATTAATAATAATAATAATAAAACTAAATAATAAATAAAACCTAAATAAATTTATTAAATCTAATAATAATAAACTAATCTAAGAAACTAACTTGTAATAATAAACTAATAAAACTAACTAAACTAATAAATTAATAAATAATTATAATAATAAATTAACTAAACTAAAAACTAATAATACTTAAAAAAACTCTAAATAATAATAAAACCTAATAACATAAAATCTAAAACCAAAACTAAATAAATAAACCTAAACTTAAAACTAAACCTAAACTTAAAACCTAATATAAATCCTAAAAAATATAATAAATAAGAAAATAAACCTAAACCTAAACTAAACTAAATAATAAACTAAACTAAATAAACTAAACTAAAAATATATACCTAAACCTAAACCCTAAACTAAACTATGCCCTAAAAACTAAATAAACTAAACAAAACTAAATAAACTAAACTAAATAAAATAAACATAAACCTAAACACTAAAACTAAATCTAAACCTAAACTGAACATGAACCTAAACTGATTCTAAACTAAAATAAATAAACTAAAGGATAAAAAATAACTAAAACTAAATTAAACCAAAATAAATAAAACCTAATAAAAAATAAATTAAATAAATTAAATAAAATAAAACCTAAACTAAACCTAATACTTGAACCTAAAACTAAAAAATAAACTGGCTAAACCTAAACCTTAAATAAATAAAAAATAAACTAAATAAATAAATAAACCTAAACTAAAATACATAAATAAAAATAAACTAAATAAAACTAAACTAAACTAAATAACCTAAACTAAAATAAACTAAATAAAACATAAACCTAAATAAACCTAAACATAAACAAATAAAATAAACTAAACTAAATAAATAAACTTAAACTAAATAAAATAAACTAAACTAAAATAAATTTAAACCTGCACCCAATATAAAACTAAATAAACCTAAACCTAAAAATAAACTAAACCTAACCTAAATAAAACTAAATAAAAACTAAACCTAAAATAAAATATCTAAACTAAATAAATAAATAAAAATAAACCTAAACTAAACCTAAACTAAATAAACCTAATCCTAAACCCTAAAGCCAAAAAAAATAAAACAAAATAAACTAAACTAAATAAAACCTAAACCTAAACCTAAATAAACTAAATAAATAAACATAAACCTAAATAAATAAATAAACTAAATAAGTAAACCTAAACCTAAAAGTAAATAAATAAACCAAATAATGAAAGAAAAATAAACCTAAACTAAATACTACATAAACCTAAACCCAAAATAAAATAAAAAAACTAAAATAAACTAAACTAAATAAAATAAACTTAAAACTAAATAAATAAATAATCTAAATAAATAAACATAAACCTAAACTAAATAAATAACTAAACTAAATAAATGAACATAAACCTAAACCAAAACCTAAACTAAACTAAATAAAAAAAACCTAAATAAATAAAACCTAAACATAAACCAAAACCTAAACAAAATAAAACTAAAAATTAAATAAACCTAAAAATAAAAAACTAAACTAAACAAAAATAAATAAACCATAACCTAAACAAAAAATAAACCAAATAAATAAACATAAATAAAACTAAATAAATAAATAAAAATAATAAAATAAAATAAAATCTAAAAGAAAAATAAATGAACCTAAACCTAAAAATAAGAAACCTAAACTAAATAAACCTAAATAAACCTAAATCTAAAGCTAAACCGAAACCTAAACCTAAATAAACTAAACAACAATAAAAATAAACCTAAACAAAAATAAAAATTAAATCAACCTAAACTTAAACCTAAAATAAAAATAAAATAAAATAAACTAAATAAAACTTAAACCTAAACCTAAACCTAAATAAAAATAAAACCTAAACTAAAATAAACTAAACTAAATAAACAAAATATAAATAAAGAAAAATAAATAAAACCTATACTTAAACCTAAATAAAACCTAAACCAGCCTAAACTAAACTAAATAAACCTAAACCTAAACTAAAAACTAAATCAAATAAACTATATCTTAAAATAACTATAAATAAAATAAAAATAAATAAAACCTAAACCTAAAGTGAATTGACTACAACCTAAAAAAAATATAAGTAAACATAAACAAAACTAAAGAAAACCAAAATTAAACTAAAATAAAAATAAATTAAAATAAAAATAAAACATAAACCTAAAAATTTAAACCTATAAACTAAAAATAAACTATACAAACAAATAATAAAATAAACCTAAAATAAACCTATACTAAACTAAAATAAAAATAAAAAATTAAATAAAACATAAACTAAAATAAAATTAAAAGGACAAATTAAACCAAAATAAATAAACCTGAGCCTAAACTAAACCTAAAAAACATAAAAACTTAAACTAAACTTAATCATAATTAAAATAAACCTAAAAAATCCTAAACCCTAAACCTGGGCTCTAAACTATTCCAAACACTAAACCACCCAGATCTTGGGCTCTTGACTGACCATGACCATAAACCATGGGCCACTGAGCCACAACCACACCTGGGCCACTGTTATCCTGACCCTGGGCCCTGGGCCTGAGCCACCCTGAAGAGGCCTGAGCCACAGGCCACTGGGCCAGGCTCTGGGCTGACCTAGGCCCACAAAGGCCTGCCCAAGCTGGGCCAGGCCACTAACCAGGCCTAAACCACAACTTAAATGCCTAAATCCAAAAAAAATAAAACCTAAAAATAAAATGAAAAATAACCTAAACCTAAATAAATAATAATAATATAAAATAATAACCAAAACTAAAATCTAAACCTAAACCTAAACCTAAAAATAAAATAAAATAAAAATAAAATCTAAGCTAAAATAAAATAAATAAAACTTAAATAAACTAAAAATTAAAAGCTATAACTAAAACCTAAATAAAATAAAAAATTAAATGTAAAATAAAATAAAATAAAACTAAATAAAACCTAAACTTAAAAATAAACTAAAATAACTAAAAATAAAAGTTAAAATAAACTAAATTAAAATCCAAACCTCAAATAAATAAAATAAAATAAACCTAAACCTAAACTAAAATAAATAAAACCTAAACCTAAAATAATCTAAACATAAACCCTAAACTAAATAACATAAAATAAATTAAAAATAAACCTAAACCTAAACTAAAAAATAAAACCTAAAAATAAATATAAAATAAAATCCAAAAAGCTAAAACTAAACCAAAAATTAATAAATAATACCTAAACCTAAAAAATATGATAAAAATAAAATAAACTAAAAAATAAACATGAAACTAAACTTAAACGTCCAAAATAAACTAAAATAAAAAACCTAAACTAAAATCAATAAATCTAAATGAAATAAACTAAAATAAATAAAAATATAAAATAAACCTAAATAAAAATAAAAAATAAAATAAACTAAATAAAACATAAACTAAATAAACCTAAACCTTATGGTATACTTAATTTAAAAAAAAATGACCATAAACCACACCCAAACCACTATGCCACAAAATCACAAACCCTACCACTACTGATCAAATCCTATAACTAACTATAAACTAAACCCTAAATCGAGCCCTAAAACCTAACACTAACCTAACCCTCAACCCTAAACTAACCTAAATCTTGGGTTAAGACACTAAACCCTAACCACTAACCCCAAAAGTAGGCTTAAAACTTGGATCACACTGAACACTAAACCACAAAGCATAAACCTAAACTAACCCTGACTTTTAAACCCTAAAAGCCCTATCCCTAAACCCTAAATCCTAAAATACTAAAAACCTAAACCTAAACTAAATAAAACCAAAAAATAAAATAAATAAATAAAATTAAGACTAAATAAAATTATAAAATATAATAAAATAAAAACCTAAAATAAAAATAAAATAAATAAAATAAGATAAACCTAAACATAAACTCAAATAAAATAAACTAAAAAGATTAAAACTTAAACCTAAACCTAAGCTAAATAGAATAAAATAAACTAAAAATAAACCTAAAATAAAAAGCTAAAACCTAAAGCTAAAAAAATAAAATAAAACTTAAAGCGATAACGTAAAATAAAAATAAAACCTAAACCTAAAATAAAATAAAAATAAAACTCAACTAAAAATAAACCTAAATGTTAAAAAAAATAAAATCTAAAAATAAACGTAAAATAAAAACATTAAATGTAAACCCAAAAAAATTAAAATTAAAACCTGAACCTAAACCTAAAAATAAAAAATAAAACATAAATTTAAAATAAATATAAACATAAATAAACAAAACTAAGTAAAAATAAAAAATAAAAAAATAAAAATAAAACTTAAATTAAACTAAAATAAATTAGTAATAACTAAATAAACCTAAACTTACCTGTTTAATTAATTAAAAAAAATCCCTAAACCCTAAACCCTAAATAAAAAAAACTAACCCCAAAATGCAAAAAAACCACTAAGTCCCCAATCCTCTTAAACCATAAAATAAACCCTAAACCATAAACCCAAAACCCTAAACCCTAAACCCTAAACCTTAAACCTAACCCTAACCCTAAACTATAAACCCTAAAAGCATAAATCCTAAAATGCTAAACCCTAAATCCTAAACACTAAACCTTAAACCCTAAACCTTAAACCCCAAACCCTAAACCCTAAACCCCAATCCCTAAACCTAAACCTAAAGTATATAAATAAATTAAAAAATAAACCTAAACCTTAAAATATAATAAACTTAAACCTAAACTTAAACCCTAAGAATGGTTAGAACCTTCAAGGTAAGAACATCCTCAGCACTGGGTCTAGATCTAGCGATTGAGGCGAAGGTGGAGGTGGCGGTTATCACAGTGGTGGTGGGGAATTTAGAGGTGTTGGTGGATATGAAGGTGGTGGTCGGACCAATCATGGTTATGGAGGTAGGAGGAGCGCCAAGGCTATAGTCGTGGTGGTGGCAGAGGGAGAGATTGTAGATATGATGGCGGATCCCACTACTCGAGAGGCCAGGGTGGTTCTGATGGGAACTAGAGAAACTGAATAACGGTCGATCCGATCTGCTGCTTATGGAACTGTGTCTTTATCGTAGAGATGGTTCTAGTTTTCTAGGGCTTTTGATTTGCTCTATGCGTGCTCATTTTTTATTTATTTCATCACTTGTGTCTTTGAGAACTTGGTGTGTTACTTGATTGATGAAATCAAAAAGAAGAAATATGGAATCTAAATTTGTTATTTGTTAATAAAAACTAAAAACCCTAGAGCCCAAAAACCTGAACCCTAAACCTAAAACCTAAACCCTAAACCCTACACCCTAAAAATAATAAAATAATAATAATAAAAAAAACCCTAACCCTAAATGCTAAACCCTAAAACTAACCCTAATCCTTAAACCCTAAACCTACAACCCTAAACCCTAAACCCTAAATCCTAAACCCTAAACCCTAATAAGAAACTAATAAAACACTAAACTAAACTAAATAAAACTAAAACTAATAAATAATAAAGTAAAACAAATAAACTAATAATAAATAAAAGCTAATAATAAATAAAAACTAATAATAAGCTAAAAAAGAAACTAATAAAAACTAACTAAACTAAACTAACTAAATAATATCTAAAAAACTAATAAACTAATAATAACAAAAACTAACTAAACTATTAAACAAAGTAATAACTAAATTAAACATAAATAAAAAAATCCCACTAATAAACTAACTAAAAATAAACTAAACTAATAAAACTAATAAAAACTAAACTAAACCTAAACTCATAACTAAAATTAAACTAATAAACTAGCTAAATTAAACCCTAAAAAATAACTAACTAATATTAATAACTAACTAATAAACCTAATCCCTAAATATAACTAACCTTAATAAATAACTAATTAATAATAAAAGGTAAACCCAATAACTAAACTACCTAAGCTAAACTAATAACTAATAAACTAAAACTAATAAAACTAACTAAATTATTAATAAATAACTAATAATAATATCTAACTAATAAAAACTAAGAAACTAAGAAACTAACTAACATAATAATACTAACTAAATAATAATAACTAGGACTAATAATAAAACTAAAAAAACTAATAAACTAAAACTAAATAACTAATAATAACTAACACTAAACTATTAAACTAATAATAAATTAAACTAAATAAAATAAATAACTAAACTAATAATAATAATAATAATAATAATAATAATAATAATAATAATAATAATAATAATAATAATAATAATAATAACAATATTAACAAACCAAACAAATAATAAACTAAATAATAAATAAAACCTAAATAAATATAGTAAATATAATAATAATAAATATACATAAGAAACTAAAAAATAATAATAAACTAATAAAACTAAATAAACTAATAAACTAATAAATAATAATAATAATAATAATAATAATAATAATAATAATAATAATAATAAACTAAACTAAAAATAATCTAAAAACATTAAATAATAACCTAATAACATAAAAACTAAAACCTAAACTAAATAAATAAACCTAAACTAAACCTAAACCTAAACCTAAATGCTAAAATACCTAAAAAAAAATATATATAAATAAACCTAAAACCTAAACTAAACTAAAATAATAAACTAAACTAAATAAACTAAACTAAAATTAAACCTAAACCTAAACCTAAACTAAACTAAACCTAAACTAAACCTAAACTAAATACTAAAGTAAACTAAAAAACCTAAACTAAATAAAATAAATCTAACCACAAACCTAAACATAAACCTAAACCTAAACCTAAACATGGCTAAAAATCTTAAACTAAACTAAATGAAAATAAACCTAAACCTAAACTAAGTAAACCTAAACTAAACCTAAATAAATAAACATAAAATAAAAACTAATTTAAATAAACCAAACTAAATAATAAACCTAAAAAAACCTAAACTCTCCTAAAACTAAAATAAACTTCTAAACCTAAACCTTAAATAAATGGTAAATAAACTAAACCTAAACTAAAATAAATAAATAAAATAAAAATAAACCTAAACTAAACTAAATAAACTAAACAAAACCTAAACTAAAATAAAATAAATTAAACCTAAACTAATAAACCTAAAACATATAAAATAAACTAAACTAAATAAATAAGCCTAAATTAAATAAAAAAAATTAAACTAAAACAAACCTAAACCAAAACCTAAACTAAAACCTAAACTAAAACCTAAACTAAAACTAAATAAACTTGAACCCTAAACCTAAACCTAAAAATAAACTTAACCTAACCTAAATAAAACTAAATAAAACCTAAACCTAAAATAAAATAAACCATAAACTAAATAAATAAACTAAATAAACCTAAATAAATAAAATAAAATAAACTAAACTAAATAGATATAAATAAAATAAAATAAAATAAAAACCTAAACCTAAACCTAACTAATAATAAAAAAATGAACAAAAATAAATAAAATAATAAACTAAAATAAAATAATTTAAATAAAAATAAATAAAAAATAAACTAAATAAAGAAATAAACCTAAATAAATAAAATAAATAAAGATAAACCTAAACTAAACCTAAACCTAAACCCTAAACCCAAAATAAACTAACACTAAATAAAACATAAACCTAAGCCTAAACCTAAATAAATAAACTAAATAAAGAAATAAAAATAAACATAGATTAAACCTATACTAAATAAACCTAAACTTGAACCCTAAACCCAAAATAAAATAAAACTAAATAAACAAAACTAAATAAAACATAATCTTGAACATAAATAAATAAATAAACTAAATAAATAAACTAACTAAATAAATAAACATAAACCTAAACCAAAATAAATAAATAAACTAAATAAATAAACCTAAACTAAACTAAATAAACTAAAACCTAAATAAAAATAAGCCTAAATCTAAACCTAAACTAAATATAACTAAAAACTAAATAAACCTAAAAAAAATACAGTAAATTAAACAAAAATAAATAAACCTAAACCTAAACTAAAAATAAACCAAAAAATAAACATAAATAAACCTAAATAAATAAACTAAACTAATTAAATACAAATAAAATCTAAAATAAAAATAAATGAACCTAAACCTAAAAATAAAAAACCTAAACTAAATAAACCTAAACCTAAACCTAAATAAACTAAACTATAAATAAAAATAAACCTAAACCTACATAAAAATTAAATAAACCTAAACTAAACCTAAAACTAAAATAAAAACTAAATAAAACAAACTAAATAAAACCTAAACCAAAACTTAAACCTAAATAAAAATAAAACCTAAACTAAATAAACTAACTTAAATAAAAATAAAAGAAAAAATAAAAACCCTAAACATACAATGCTAAACCCAAAACCCAAAACCGTAAAACCCTAAACCCAAAACTTTAAACCCTAACCCCTAAGCCCCAAACCCTAAACCTTAAACCCTAAACCCTAAAACATGAACCCTACACCCTAAACCCTAAACCCTAAAAACCTAAAAGCCTAAAACCAAACTAAATAAAATCTAAAAATAAAATAATTAAAAACCTAAACCTAAATAAAATAAAATAAAATAAAAATAAAAACTAAAATAAAATAAAATAAATAAAAACCTAAACTAAACTAAAAACTAAAATAAAGCTAAAACTAAAAAACCTAAATAAAATAAAAACAAAATGTAAATTAAAAATAAGATAAACTTCAAATAAAATAAAAGCTAAGCTAAATAAAAACCTAAACTTAAAATTAAAACCTAAAAATAAATAAAAAATAAAACTTAAACCCTAAACCAAAAAAAAAAAAAGACTGAACCTCAAATAAACAAAATAAAATAAACCTAAACCTAAACTAAAATAAATAAAACCTAAACATAAACCTAAAATAAACTAAACTTAAACCACAAACAAAATAAAATAAACTAAAATAAAATAAAATAAAATAAAATTAAAATTAAAACTAAACTAAAAAATAAAACCTAAAAATAAACCTAAAATAAAACCCTAAAACCTAAAACAAAACCAAAAATTTAAAAATAATACCTAAACCTAAAAATAAAATAAAAATAAAACTAAACTAAAAAAAACATAAATTGAAACCTAAACCTAAAAAATAAACTAAAATAAAAAACCTAAACTAAAATAAATAAACTAAATAAAATAAAAATAGAAATTAAACCTAAATAAATACAAAAAAAAAAAATAAACTAAACTAAAAATAATAATAAAGTAAATAAATGTAGACTTAATGGTTTACTTAATTAAAAAAAATAACCATAAACCTTAAACCCTAAACTTAAACCCTAAATCCTAAACCCTAAACCCTAAACCCCAAACCTATAACTAACCCAAAATCATAAACTCTAAACCTGTACTAAACTAAAACCCTAAACCATAAACCCTAAAACTGGCCATAACCTGCCTATACCTAAAAACCACAAACCCTAAACCCTAAACTAACATTAAACCTTCCACTAACCCTAAACCCTAAACCCTAACACTAAACTTAAAAAAACCCTAAACCATAAATCATAAACACTAAACCCTAAACTCTAACCCTAAACCCTAAACCCTAAAATCTTAAAAACTTAAACATAAACTAAATAAAACCTAACAATAAAATAAATAAATAAACTTAAACCTAAATGAAATAAACACCTAAACTAAAACCTAAACATAAACCTAAAAATAAAATAAAATAAAAATAAAAATAAAATAAAATAAAATAAATAAAAACATAAACTAAACTATGAAATAAAATAAACTTAAGAATTGAACCTAAACCTAAAAATTAAACCCTAAACCTAAACCATAAACCATAAACCCTAAACCTAAATAAAATAAAAACTAAACGTAAAACAAAAATGAAATAAACCTAAAATAAAGTAAAAGAAAAACTAAATAAAAACCTAAACCTAAAAAATTAAACCTAAAAATAACTAAAAAATAAAATCTAAACCCTAAACTAAAAAAAAATTAAACCTAAAATGAAAATAAATTAAACAAAATAAAATAAACCTAAACCTAAACTCAAATAAAATAAACTAAAATAATTAAAAGCTAAACCTATACTTAAGCTAAATATAATAAAATAAACTAAAAATAAATCTAAACCTAAAATAAAAATAAATCCTAAAAGTAAACCTAAAATATAAACTTAAAACCTAAAGCTTAAAAAAAAAACCTAAATGTACACCCAAAAATAAAAAATAAAACCAAAACCTAAAAAATAAAATAAAAATAAAACTCAACTAAAAATAAACCTAAACCAAAACAAAAAATAAAATCTAAAAATAAATCTAAAATAAAAATCTAAAATGTAATCCTAAAAAAAAACTTGAACCTAAACCTAAAAATAAAAAATAAAATCTAAACATAAAAAAATAAAATAAAAATAAAACTCAACTAAAAAATAAATTTAAACATTAACCTAAACTTAAAAAATAAACTAAAATAATAAAACTTTAGGTAAAATAAATAAATCTAAAATAAATAAACTAAACTAAATAAAAATAAAAAATAAACCTAAATAAAAATAAAAAATAAAATAAACTAAAGAAACCTAAACCTATTGGTTTACTTAATTAAAGAAAACCCCCTAATCCAAACCACAAACCCTAAACTCTAAAACCCTAACCCACAAACCACAAACTAAACATTAAACCTAACCCTAAAACCTAAAACCTAAAAGAATAAACCCTAAAACCTAAACCCTAAACCCTACCTAAACTAAACCCTAACCCCTAAACCCTAACCATAAACCTTAAACCCTAAACCTAAAACCCTAAATCTAAACCTAAAGTGTCTAAATAAATAAAAAAATAAACCTAAATCTTAAAATATAATAAACTTAAACTTAAACCTAAACCCTAAGAATGGGCAGAACTGTGATGGTAGGAACATCACTGTCAACCAGGCTCAATCTAGATCTAGTGGTGGAGGTGAAGGTGGAGGCAACAGTTATCATAGTGGTGGTGGGGGATCTAGAGGTTCTGGTGGATATGGAGTTGGTGGTAAAGTGGTGGTTATGGAGGTAGGAGGAAGCGAGGTTATAGGCTGGTGGTGGTGGAGGGAAAGATTATAGATATGATGGCATCAACTACTCGAGGTCGGTGGTTCGATGATGAGAAATTAAGAATATAATCTATTGTTATGGAATTGTGTCTTTATAGTAGAGACAGTTCTAGTTTTCTAGGGCTTTTGATTTGCTCTTTATGCTCACTTTTTTTATGTTAAGTCTTTGAGAACTTGGTGTGTTACTTGATTGATGAAATCAAAAGAAGGAATGTTGAAATTTATTCTCATTAAAAAACCAAAATAAAACCCAAACTAAAGCAATAAACCTAAAACCTAAACCTAAACCTAAAACCTAAAAAAATAATAAAAATTAAAAAATTAAAAAAAAAACCCTAACCCAAATGCTAAACCCTAAAATAATAATCCTTAAACCTAAACCTACAACGTTAAACAACCTAAGTCCACAAAAACCCTAAACCCTAAACCCTAATAAGAAACTAAAAACACTAAACTAAACTAACTAAACTAAAACTAATAATTAATAAACTAAACTAATAAACTAATAAATATAAACTAATAATAAAATAAAACTAATAAAACTAACTAAATAATAACTAAAAACTAATAATACCAAAAACTAACTAAATAATTAACAAAGTAATAACTAAATTAAACATAAATAAAAAACCCCACTAAATAAACTAACTAAAATAAACTAAACTAATAAAACTAATAAGAACTAAACTAAACTAAACTATTAACTAAAATTAAACTAATAAACCTAATAAATAAATAACTAATAAACTAAATAAAACATAACTAACTACAAATAATAAAAACTAAAAAAAACTAAACCCAATAACTAAACTAATAATAACTAAACTAACTAAACTAAAATAAATAATAAACTAAAATAATAAACCAACTAAATAATTAATAAATAACTAATAATAATACTATAAACTAAAATAACTATATCTAAATAAACTAATAAACTAAACTAAATAACTAATAATAACTAACACTAAACTAATAAACTAATAAATTAAACTAAATAAAACTAATAACTAAACTAATAATAAACTAATTAATAAATTAAACCTAAATATACTAAATATAATAATAATAAACAAACCAATAAACCAATAATAATAAACTAATAAACTAATTAAAATTAATACTAATAAATAATAAAAAAAAAAATAAACTAAATAAAACTAATAATACCAAAAACACTAAACAATAAAAAACTAATAACATAAAAAATTAAAATCTAAAACTAAATAAATAAAATAAACTAAAAACCTAAAATAATACTAAAATAAATAATAAAATAAAATAAATAAATAAAACTAATAACTAAACTAATAATAATAATAATAATAATAATAAACTAAACAAAAAATAAATAAAACATAAATAAATATACTAAAAATAGTAATAATAAACAAACTAAGAAACTAACAAATAATAATAAACTAAAAAAACTAACTAAACTAATAAAACTAACTAAACTAATAAACTAATAAATAATAATAATAATAAATAAACTAAACTAAACTAAAAACTAATAATATCTAAAACTAAATAATAATAAAACTAATAACATAAAACTAAAACCAAAACTAAATAAATAAACCTAAAAACCTAAAGCTAAAATAAAAACCTAAAATAAACTAAAATAAAATAAAACTAAACTAAATTAAATAAACTAACTAAAAAATAAACCTAAAATAAACCTAATGCTAAACCTAAACTAACTAAACTAAACTAAACTAAACCAAACCAAATAAACTAAACTAAATAAAATAAATCTAAACCTAAAAATATAAACTAAACCAACCTAAACATAAACCTAAACTAAAACTAAATAAATAATTAAACTAAATAAATAAACCTAAACCTAAACTAAATAAACTAAAATAAACCTAAAATAAAAAATAAATAAAATAAAAATAAATATAAACTAAATAATAAAACTAAACTTAAACTAAACTTGAAACTAAAATAAACCTAAAACTAAACCTTAAATAAATAAAATAAACTAAAATAAATAAATAAACTAAATAAACTTAAACTAAAATAAATAAATAAAAAATAAAAAAATAAAAATAAACTAAATAAACTAAACTAAAACAACTAAACAAAACTAAATAAATAAAACTAAACCTAGATATAAATCTAAACAAATAAAATATAAACTAAATAAATAAACCTAAACTAAAATAATAAACTAAACTAAAATAAACCTAAACCTAAAACTAAATTTAAAAGTAAATAAACTAAAATAAACTAAACCAAGATTAAACTAAACTAAACTAAATAAAACTAAATAAACCTAAACCAAATAAAATAAATGAGAACCTAAATAAATAAACTAAATAAATAAACTAAATAAACTAAATAAATAAATAAAATAAAATAAAATAAACTAAAATAAAAATAAAAGAAAATAAAATTAAAACTTAAACCTAAAAACTAACTAAAAAATAAAAAATAAAAATGAACTAAAATAAATAAAACAATAAACTAAAATAAAATAATTTAAAATAAAATAAATAAAAAATAAACTAAATAAAGAAATAAACCTAAACTAAACCTAAACCTAAAACTAAACCCCAAAATAAACTAAAATTAAATAAAACTAAACCAAAATAAAATAAATAAACTAAATAAATAAACCTAAACTAAATAAAAATAAAACTAAAATAAAATAAAAATAAACTATTAAACCTATACTAAATAAACTAAATTTAAAGCCTAAAATAAATAAAATAAAACTAAATAAACTAAACTAAATAAAAACAAATCTAAACTAAATAAATATAAAACTAAATAAATAAACCTAAACCTAATGCAAAATAAATAAATAAACTAAATATATAAACCTAAACTAAACTAAATAAACTAAAACATAAATAAATAAATAAAAATAAACCTAAACCTAAACCTAAACTTAAACTAAATAAAACTAAAAATTAAATAAACCTAAAAATAAAAATACATTAAACTAAACAAAAATAGATAAACCTAAACCTAAACTAAAAATAAACCAAAAAAATAAACATAAAAAACCTAAATAAAATAATAAACTACATACAAATATAAACTAAAATAAAAATAAATGAACCTATACCTAAAAATAAAAAACCTAAACTAAATAAACCTAAATAAACCTAAACTAAAATAAACTAAAAACCTAAACCTAAACTAATACCTAAACCTAAATAAAATAAACTACAAATAAAAAAAACCTAAAACTAAATAAAAATAAAATAAACCTGAACTAAACCTGAACCTAAAATAAAAACTAAATAAAATAAACTAAATAAAGCCTAAACCTAAACCTAAATTAAAATAAAACCTAAATTAAATAAACCTAAATAAAAATAAAACAAAAAAATAAATAAACTAAATAAAACCTAAACCTAAATAAAACAAATAATCTAAATAAACCTAAACAAATAAATACTAAAACTAAATAATAAACTAAACTATACTAAAATACTAAAAATAAATACTAAATAAAATAAAACCTAAAAAATAAACTAAACCTAAAAACCTAAAACCAAAATAAACATGAAATAAACTAAAATAAAACTTAAACTAAACTAAAAAAATATAAAATCAAAAATAAAACATAAACATAAACCTAAACCTAAACTAAAAAAACCTAAAATAAATAAATAATAAAATAAACCTAAATAAACCTAACCTAACTAAACTAAAAATAAAACCTAAAAAATAAAACCTAAACTAAAATAAAACTAAAAATTACTAAACTAAAAATAAATAAATTTAAAAAACTAAAACCAAACCTAAACATAAAAAAATAAAAAATAAAAACCTAACAAATAATCCTAACTTAAAAAAAAACCCTAAACCATGAACCCAATATAGGCCCAAACCATAAAACTAAACCCTAAACTCTAAACCCTAAACCCAAATACTAAATCATAAAATAAACCTAAACCCTAAACCATAAACCCCAAACCACCCTACTCTAACATTGGACCCAATGACCCCAACCCTCCACTGGGCTATGATCTTTGACCACCTTTTCCTCTCTCCCAAACACTTAAAACAAACCTAGGCCCTAAACTGACTGGGCCCTGACCCTGGGCCCTAAACTCAACTAATGATCCTGAGCCCTGGGCTAACTAAACAACCTGACTGAGCCTAATCAAACCTGGGCCCTCTCTCACAAAATCTAAACCCCAGGCTGATCCTGATTCCTGGGCTCTGACCCTGACTTCCTAAACTGACTGATCCTGGGCCTCTAACCTGACCTCTACCACTGAGCCCACCCAAACACTATCCCAACCCAAACCCCAAACTCCTCCCTAAACCCTAAACTACCATGACCCTGAGCCTAGGCCACCACTTGAAATGAAAACTAAAAAAAGCCAAATAAATAAAACCTAAAAATAATTAAACCTAAATAAAATAAAAATAAAAAAATAAAATAAATTAAAATAAAATAAAAAAAACATAAAATAAACTAAAACTAAAATAAAACTAATAAACCTAAAATAAAATAAAACTAAATGTAAAACTTAAAATAAAACTAAATAAAACCTAAACCTAAAAAATAAAAAAAAATAAATAAAAAAAATAAAACCTAAACCTAAACTAAAAAAAAACCTAAACCTCAAATAAATAAAATAAATAAATAAAATAAATAAAATAAAAAAACATCAACCTAAACCTAAAAAAAAACTAAAACCTAAACCTAAACTATATAAAATAAATTAAATTAAACCAAACTTAAACTAAAAATAAAACCTAAAAATAAACCTAAAATAACCTAAACCTAAAACTAAACCAAAAAATAAAATAATACTAAACCTAAAAATAAGATAAAATAAACTAAACTTTAAACTAATACAGAAACCTAAACCTAAAAAATAAACTAAAATAAAACCTAAACTAAAATAAATAAACCTAAAATAAATAAAATAAATAAAAAATAAAAAAATAAATCTAAATAAAATAAAAATAAAATAAACTAAACTAAATAAATAAACTAAATAAACCTAAACTTAATGGTTTGCCTAATTTTTTAAAAAAAAATAAACCTACTAAACCCTAAATCCACAACTAAACTAAACCCCAAAACCTAACCCAACCTACCCTACTAAACCTACAACCTAGGCCCAAAACCCTAAATCTAAAACCCCACCATGAGCCTAAACCCTAAACCTAAACTGACCCTAAAACCCTAACAACTAACCACTAACTAACCTAACCCACCCTTTGACCCTACCCAAACCCTAAACACAAACTGAAAACCCTAAACCCTAAAGCATAAACACTAAACCCTAAACCCTAAACCCTAAACCCTAAAATGCTAAACCCTAAAATCCTAAAAACCTAAACCTAAACTAAATAAAACCTAAAAATAAAATAAATAAATAAATAAATAAACTTAAACCTAAATAAAATAAACACCAACTAAAATAAAAAATAAAATTAAAATATGCTAAAATAAACATAAACTAAACTATAAAATAAAATAAACTAGAAAAAACCTAAATAAAATAAATATTAAACATAACATAAAAATAAAATAAACCTAAAAGTAAAATAAAAACTAAATATAAATATAAACCTAAAAAATTAACCTAAAAATATATAAAAAATAAAATCTAAACCCTAAACTAAAAAAAATTAAACCTAAAATGAAAATAAACTAAACAAAATAAAATAAACCTAAACCTAAGTTCAAATAAAATAAACTAAAATAATTAAAACTTAAACCTAAACCTAAGCTAAATAAAATAAAATAAACTAAAATAAACTTAAACCTAAACTAAAATAAACACTAAAATAAACTTAAAATAAAAATCTAAAACCTAAAGTTAAAGAAAATAAAATAAAAACCTAAATGTAAACCTAAAAATAAAAAATAAAATAAAATAAAACTCAACTAAAAAAACTAATAAACCAAAATAAAAAACCTAAAATAAACTTAAAAAAATAAAAACCTAAAATGTAAACCTAAAAATAAAATAAAACTAAAACCTAAACTAAAAATAAAAAAATAAAACCTAAATTTAAAAAAAAGAAAATAAAATAAAACTCATAAAAAAATAAATTTAAACATTAACCTAAACCTAGAAAATAAACTAAAATAAAAAACCTAAAGCAAAATAAATAAATCTATAATAAATAAACTAAATTAAGTAAAAATAAAAAAATAAACTTAAATCAAAATATAAAATAAAATAAACTAAATAAACTTAAACCTACATGTTTACATAATTAAAAAAACCCCTAAACCCTTAACCCTAAATCCTAATCCCTAAAATACTGTAAACCCTAAACTCTAAACCCTAAACCCTAAACCATAAACCCTAAACCCTAAACAATAAACCCTAACCCTAACCCCAAACCCTAAACCCTAAAAGCATAAACCCTAAACCCTAAACCCTAAACACTAAACCCTAAAGGCTAAACCCTAAATCCTAAACCCCAAACCCTAAACCCTAAATCCCAAACCCTAAACTTAAACGTAAAGTGTCTAAATAAATTAAAAAATAAACCTAAATCCTAAAACTTAATAAACTTTAACCTAAACCTAAACCCTAAGAATAGCCAGAATGTTGATGGTAGGAACATCACCGTCCACTAGGCTCAGTCTAGATCTGGCGGTGGAGGTAAAGGCTAATCAGTGGTGGTGGGGATCTAGAGTCGGTGGATATGGAGGTGGTGGTCAAATTAGTTATGGTTATGGTGGTAGGAGGAGCGATAGAGGTTATAACCATGGTGGTGGTAGAGGGAAAGATTGTAGATATGATGGTGGATCCAACTACTTGAGAGGTTGATGTGGTTCTGATGGGAACTAGAGGAACTGAAGAATGGCCGATCCGATCTACTACTTATGGAACTGTGTCTTTAGAGTAGAGAGAGTTCTAGTTTTTTAGGTCATTTGATTTGCTCTATGCATGCTCATTTTTTATATATGTAGTCGCTTGCATCCATGAGAACTTGGTGTGTTACTAGATTGATGAAATCAAAAAGAAGAAATGTTGATTCTGAATTTGTTATCTTTTAAAAAAAAACCAAATTCCCTAAAACCCAAACTAAAGCCTGAACCCTAAACCTAAAACCTAAACCCTAAACCCTAAAAAATAATAAATAAATAAATAAATAAATAAACCCTAACACTAAATGCTAAACTATAAAACTAACCCTAATCTTTAAAACCTATAACCCTAAACTCTAAACTAAACCCTAAAAAACTAACCCAAACCCTAATAAACTAATAAACACTAAACTAAAATAATTAAAACTACTAAAAATAATAACTAATTACTAATAATAAATAAAACTAATAATAAACTAAAAAAAAACTAATAAAAATACTAAACTAACTAAATAATAACTAATACTAATAATAATAAAAACTAACTAAACTAATTAACAAACTAATAACTAAATTAAACATAAACAAAATAACCCCACTAATAAACTAAAATAAACTAAACTAATAAAACTAATAAAACTAAACTAAACTATTAACTAAAAAACTAAAACTAATAAAATAAAATTAAACCAAATAACTAACTAATAATGATAACTAACTAATAAACTAAACCAACATAACTAACCTAATAAATAGCTAACTAATAAAAAAACTAAACTCAATAACTAAACTAATAATAACTAAACTAACTAAACTAAAACTAATAAATAATAAATTGAAACTAATAAACTAGCTAAATAATTAATAAATAATTAATAATAGTAACTAACTAATAACTAAAACTAACAACTAAATTAAACAAATAAATTAATAAACTAACTAAATAATAATAAAAACTAAATAATAATACTAAAATAATAATAAAACTAATAAACTAAATAAGAACTAATAACAATAACACTAAACTAATAAACTAATAATAAATTAAAATAAATAAAACTAATAACTAAACTAAATAATAAACTAAATGATAAATAAAACCTAAATTAATATACTAAATCTAATAATAATAAACTTAAGAACTAACTAATAATAATAAGAAGCTAAAAAAAACTAAAAACTAATAAACAAATAAATAATAATTAAAAATAAACTAATAAAACTAATAATACCTAAAAACCTAATAATAATAAAACTTAATAACATAAAAACTAACTAAACTAAACTATTAATAATAATAAAATAAATAATAAATACATAAAACAAAACTAAACTAAATACTAAACTATCTAATAAACTAATAATAACTAATAATAATATAATAACTAAAATAACTAAATAAAATAACAAAACAACTAAACTAACTAAAATTAATAAAATAATAATAATAATAACTAAAACTAATAATAATAATAATAATAATAAAAATAATAATAATAATAACAAAATAAACTAAAAACTAAACTAATAAACCTAAATTAATAAACGTAATAATAATAAAACTGATAATAATAAACTAACCTAAAGTAAAATAATTGATAACTAAACTAATAAAACTAATAATAATAACTAAAAAATAACTAAAAAACTAATAAACTAATAATAAAACTAAAAAAACTAATTAATAACTAACTAATAAAACCTAATAAACTAATCAATATTAAAATAAAAACATAATAATAATAAAATAAAACTAATAATAAACTAAATAAAACTAATAATAACTAATTAATAACCTAAAACTAATAACTAATAAACTAATAAACTAATAAAATAACTAACTAATAAAACTCAACTAATTAATAAATAAACTAAATAAAAATAATAAACACTAAAACTAAACTAATAAACTAATAATAAATAACTAACTAACTAATTAAAAATAAACCCTAAACCTAAACTATTAAATCATTAAAACTAACTAATAAAGAAACATAATAATAGCTAAAACTAATAAACTAACTAATAACTAATGATAAACTAATAATAAAACACCTAACTAAAAAATTAATAATAACTAAACAATATTAATCTAATATTAATATTAAATAAAAAACTAACTAAATAACTAACTAAATAACTAAACTAATAAACCTAATAAAATAAACTAATAATAATAATAATAATAATAATAATAATATAATAATAATAATAATAATAATAATAATAATAATAATATAATAATAATAATAATGAAACTAGCTAAAATAACTAGTAAATAATAGTAATAATAATAATAATAATATAATAACTAACTAACTAAACTAAACTAATAATATTATAATAAACTATCTAATAAATAACTAAACCTAACTAAATAAATAAACTAAATAATAATAATAAAACTAATAATAATAAACATAAAATAAAGAAAAAACTAAATTAAAATAAATAATATAAACCAACTAACCACACTAATATAATATAATAAATAAATCTAAAACCATAAACTAAACTAAAAAATAATAATAATACTAATAAACCTAAACACATAACTATAATAAAAAATAATAAACTAAATGAATAAACTAATAAATAAACTAACAAAACTAAACTAATAAAACTAAACCACTAACTAAAACTAACTAAAACCTAAATAATAATAGTAAAACCATAAACTAATAATAATAACTAATTAAATTAAATAAATAACTAACTAACTAATAATAACAAATAAATAAACTAAAATAAACTAAACCCCCATAAACAAACTAACTAAATAAACTTATAAACTAAACCTAAACCCTAAAATAACCTAAAATTATAATAACTAAAACTAAAACTAACAAAACCAAACTAACAACCTAACTAAAACTAAACTAACTAAACTAAACATAAAACTAATAAAAAAGTAATAATAACCTAAAACTAATAAAACCAAATAATAACTAATAAACACTAAACCTAAAACCTAAACCCTAAAACTAAACTAAACCTTATTATTAGGAAATTTTGGGATCCTTCACATTCTTGGTGAGTTTTTGAGCCCTTTCTCTCTTGGATTCCCTCTAGATTTTTGGCCATGGGCCAATCTCAACCTATTCTTTTCACAGCCCCGTGACTCATGGCGTCGAATTCTTCAAATCCATGTGATAAATCTCATGTGCCAATGGATCCTACTAGGGCATTACATTTTTTGGGTAATCCTACTTCTAAATTATTTTTATTACTAAATCCTTCAAAGAGGTTTTAGCTGGTAAGAATTCCTCCATCAAGCCTCCATTGAATTTGCTTCATACAAATTTTAAAGGTACTCCAACAATCATGATTTGGATGAGGATATTGAAGAGTAGCAGAGGCTTTTGCTTTTCTTTGATTGGAAAGTTTCATTTAAAAGCTAAGATGGAAGATATTCATTCTTTTTTCATTGCTTAAATTTTTCTAGTTCTTTTTCTATTGCTCTGATTGATGCAAGGCATATTCTGATTAAACTTTCTAATGACCTTAATTATGAAAGAATTTTTTCTAGGCGTTCTTACTATGTTTTTAATTGTCAAATGCATATTCTAAAGTGGACACCTATGTTTGATGTTAATGAAGAGTCTCCTATTATTCCCATTTGGATTTCTTTACCTAACTTATGGATTCATCTATTTAATCATCATATTCTTTATGCTATTGGGTTGATTTTTGGTGCCTTTGCAAATTAATCAAGCAACAACTGCTTCTTCCATACCATATGTTGCTAGAATTCTTATAGAGATTGATATTACTAAAAGATATCCGAATGAAATTTGGTTGGGTTAGAAGAAATGCAGTTATTTTTAGAAAGTTATTTTTGAGAACTTTCTACTTTTGGTAATCATTATAAGATTCATGGGCATTAAATTTCAGAATGCTTTATTGCTTATCCCTCTCTTAGGAAGAAAATCACTAGTAAGAATTCAATTGTTGAAAAAAATTGATGATTCTCTCAAGTTGAATAAAGAAAAATCTTCTTTTCAAAATTTTGATGTTTTGCAAAACCAGATTTCTAAATCTTTTGAAAATATTTTACCTATTAATGATTTGTCTACTGTGGAAGGTAATTTTTATGTTTCTTAAAAATGTTTTAACTAATAATCATGCTCTAGGTGTTTCTTTTGATGATTCTATTAAAGGGAAGACTTTAGAGGATGTGGCTAATGATTCTAATGGTTTGGATGCTATGCATAAGTCCTTTAATGATGATGGTTCAAATATTATTGATGCTAACACCATTTCTTCCAATCAGTTGGATGTTATTTCTCTTTCTCCTATGTCTGCTTTAGGTCATGGGAAAGAGACTATTTTTTGCCTTCTTTGATTGAGAATGGTGGTGAAAAGAATGTTCTTGTTTCTGATATTTAACTTCTAGTCCTAACAATCTTGTTAATATGGTTGATCCTTCTTTTAAAAAATAAGATTTAGATACCTGTGACAATTCTCTCATTGTGAATAGTTCTATTTCGATTCAAAATGATGGTTTTTCTATGGCTAGTAATTATGTTCAAAATTTTGGTAATATGTTATACATTTCTAAGGGATTTAAATCTTATTTAATCTCTTAAATGAAGATTGTACTAAAAATCTGGATTCTGCTTCTCTTACTTCTTTTAAGAATGAAGATAGAGAGGATACTCTTCAGATTTTGTTGGAAGGTAAAAATATTGATAATTATCTTCTTAATAAAGTTATTTCTGCTCCTTATCTCACTTATGATTATGAAATGCATACTATTTCTAATTTTCCTTTATCTAATGTTGTGGATGATCCTGAATGCTCTTCTTTGAAATTGATAGCTTATGTTCATCCCCATGCCTTTTAATTTTGGTTGGTTTTTTCTCTGTTGGTTGAGCTTTTGCTATGTGTTTTTTTGCTAGCTGGAGTATTGGCATCTTGGCTAATTTTCCTCCTTCTGGCTTGGTGTTTCTAGCTTCTTGTTTCTTGGGGTTTTTTTGGTGCTCTTTAATTTGGATTGGTTTATCTTTGGTGGCTTTTCTTGTTGGCTTGCATTTCTTTGGTTGGTGCCTTTGCTCTCTTTGTTGGTGTTAGGTTGGGCTTTTTGTTACTAGCTTGTGGTTTGTCCATTGGTTGGCTATTTTCCTAGCTATTTATTTTAGCTTTTGCTATCCTTCTTATTTTTTTTATTGGTTGGTTTGATTCTGTTGCTCTTTCCTAGGGTATTTTTCATGGGTGCTCAATTGTGTGGCTGCTCTATTGGTTGTTTCCTTTTCTTTGGTTGGTGCTTTGGTGGCTTTGGATTGGTGTTGTTGTGGGTTCTATTGGTTTGGTGCCTTGGTGGCTTTGGATTGGTTGTGGGCTCTTGATTTGTCTTTGAGGGCTCTTTAGTATTTTCTTTGGGTGTGAGCTTCTCCCTCTTTTAAGAGGTGTTCATATTTGGTTTTGTTGGGATTTCCTTATCTTAATTTTATATGTTCTCTCTCTCTCTTCTGTTTCCATAGCTTCACTTTTCTTTGGGTGGCTATTATGATAGGTTTGTAATTTTCTTTAGCTAGGATAGATATAATGATATGATGGATTTTTTCCTTAATATTTTTATGGCTGATGACTTTTCTTATTTGTAACCATTCTTTGAAGCTAGATACACCTAGGATTTGATGCCCATCATTATTGTGATTATCCTTCTTTCCTCATATATGGGCTTGAGGTTTTTTCTCTTTATGTTTTATGATCTCCTTCTAACTGAGATTTCATGTAGGTTGCAGGTTCTCTTTTTTAGTTGGTCTCTTCTTCTTCTTGGAGGGAGCTAGAGTCGTATTGATGGTCTCTTTTTTATTAGATGGCTAGAGTTGTCTTCAGTTGCAAGTTGCAAGTTTCCTTTTCTTATGGATCTTCGTCTCTTTAGCGGTTCTTTTGGAGCTCCGTGGATTCTTCCCCTTCACTGTCTTTTGCTTCACTTTTTTAGTTTTGTCTTTGTTTTTTTTTTCTTTATTGCTCCTTGATGTATTAGTTTATGGATAAACTCTTTAGGATTTTCCTTTAGCTCATTTGAGCAGTAGTTTTTTTTTTGAGTTTAGTCTCTAATATGGTCTTCTTGTACCTATTTTTCTAAGCAATTATTTCCTTCTAGCTAAAAAAAGGACCCTAAACCCTAAACCCTAAACCCTAAACCCAAAAACCTAAGAACCCAAAACCTTAAAGAGTAAAAACTAGAACCTTAAACTCTAAACCATAAACCCTAAACCCTAAAACCTAAACCCTAAAAACCTAAAAATCCTATACTTAAATAAAATAAAATAAAAACCTACACTAAAACATAAACCTACAAATAAAATTAAATAAAAAACAAAAATAAAATAAAATAAAATAAATAAAAACCTAAACTAAACTAAAAAATAAATTTAACCTAAGAATAAAAAACCTAAATAAAATAAAAACTAAATGTAAAATAAAAATAAAATAAAATGAAAACTAAATAAAAACCTAAATCTAAAAAATAAACCTAAAAATAAATAAAAATTAAAACCTAAACCATAAACTAAGAAAAAAAAGTAAACCTAAAGGAAAAATAAAATAAACTGAAACCTAAACTAAAATAAACTAAACTAAAATAAATAAAACCTAAACCTAAACCTAAAATAAACTAAACCTAAATCTAAACTAAATAAAATAAATTAAACTAAAAATAAACCTAAAACCTAAACCTAAAAAAATAAAATAAAAATCCTAAACTTAAACCTAAAATAAATAATAAAACTTAAACCTAAAAAATAAAATAAAAATAAAACTCAACTAAAAATAAACCTAAACCTAAAAAATAAACTAAGATGAAAATCATAAACTAAAAATAAATCAACTTAAAATAAATAAACTAAACTAAATAAAAATAAAAAATAAATCTGAATAAAAATAAAAAATAATATAAACTAAAATAAATAAAAAATAAAGTAAATAAACTAAATAAACCTAAAGCTACTGGTTTACTTAATTAAAAAAAAACCTAAATCCTAATTCATAAACCCTAAACCCTAAACCCTAAACCCTAAAAAGCCCTAAACCCTAAACCCTAAACCTTAAATCCTAATCCCTAAACCCTAAACTCTAAACCCTAAACCCTATACCCATACCCTAAACCCAAAAGCCTAAAAGCATAAACCCTAAAACCCTAAACCCTAAACCCTAAACCTCAATTGAGTTGATTTTTACGAAAGCTGATCTTTAAGAAGTCAGTAAAGAGGTTGTAAAATACAAAGTTGGTGCTCCTACCCATGTTGGTCTTGTTGCACCTATTGATGTTGTGGTTCCTCCAAGCAACACTGGTGTAGATCCTTCACAAACTTCTTTCTTCCAAGATTTGAACATCCTAACTAAGATCAACAAGGCTACTGTTAAAATTATCACCCTGGTTGAGTTGATTAAAAAAGGCAATAAGGTGGGATCCTCAAAGGTTGCTCTCCTCACTAAGTTGGGATCCTAAGGTGGGATCCTAACTATGATGCTTTACTACTCTCGCCTTCTTTTGGTTGTTTTGTGGAAGAGAAGAAGGAAGGGCATCTTTCGAGATGATATGGGCTTAAACTTGGTAAGCTTTGTCCTTTCTATAAAATCAAATTTTATCATCTCTGGGAGTTAAAACATTTTGTGAAATACAAGTTTTGTGAATTTTTAAATTTCATTTTATTTTATTCTATTTTATTAGTTGTTAGAGGATAATGACTTCTTTGATTTGGTAATTTCTTATTTGTTATGGAATCATTTGAGTTAAAAAAATAAATAAATAAACCCTAAACCCTAAACCCTAAACCCCAAATCCTAAACCTAATCCTAAAGTAACTAAATAAATTAAAAAAATAAACCTAAACCCTAAAACCTAATAAACCTAAATCTAAACCTAAACCTTAAGAATGGGCAGAACTTTGATGGTAGGAACATCACTGTCAACCAAGCTCAGTTTAGATATGGCGGCGGAGGCAAAGGTGGAGGTGGCTATGGAGACAAAGGCCGAGGTGGCGGTTATCGCAACGGTGGTGGGGGATATGGAGGTGCTGGTGGAAATGGAGGCGGTGGTCAAAGCAATGGTGGTTATGGAGGTGGGAGGAGTGATGGAGGTTACAATCATGGTGGTGGAGGAGGGAGAGATCAGGGATATGATGGTGGGTCCTACCACTAGAGAGGCGGGGTGGTTGATTGGGCGGAGAAACTAAGAACTGATCCGATCTGGCTTATGGAAATGTGTCTTTACAGCAGAGAGGGTTGTGGTTATCTTAGGTTTTTGATTTACTCTATGTGTGCTTATTTTTTATCTATGTCATCACTTGTGTCTCAAAAAACTTGGTGTATCACTTGGTTGATGAAATTGAGAAAAAGAAATGTACCATCTGAGTTTGTTCTCTATAAAAAAACCAAAAACCCAAAACCCTAAACTAAAACCTAAACCCTAAACCAAAAACCTAAACCCTAAACACTAAACCCTAAACCGTAAACCCTAAAAATAAATAACCAAAAAACCCTAACCCTAAACCCTAAACCTACAACCCTAAACCCTAAACCTTAAAACCCTAAACCCTAAACTCTTGAGGCTACTAGTTGAAAACCCTCTGATTCCTCTCGGCTGCGCTCCCTCTTTGGCGATTTTGTGTTCCCGTGCAATTTTCTATGATTTGGCCTCATTTCGGGCTCCTCCGATCGTGATCGCTATTTTATTGCTTCGTTGTGCTTCCTCTCTTGGCTTGGTTGCTTATGTGACTCTCTCTGGATCATTCAATGGTGGAGGCATCGCTCTCTGCGCAATTGAGCCCATCGCTCCTGGATGCGGCTTTGCCCTCTGATCCTAAAGGTACTTTGGATCCGATTTCATCCGTTAATGTGCCTGCTATCAAGTCCTTTAAGGATGCTCTTTCTGGTAAGATCCCTAACTCTAATGCCTTGGTTAACTTAATTTTAACCTCATTCCGTGGATTGCCGGCTGTCATGTGTTCTGACCAGGATGTGGAGAAATTAGCTAAGCCTTTTGAGTTCTCTTTGGTTGGTAAATTTTCTCTTAGGCACCCTACTCTAGATAATATCCGATCATTCTTCCATAGCTTAAAGCTTTCGGGAGTCTTCACTATTGGGTTGATTGATCCTCGACATATCCTCATTCAGTTATCAAATGATTTAGATTATTCTCAAGTCTTTTCTCGTCGCTCCTATTTTGTGTATAATTGTCAAATGCGGCTCTTAAAATGGTCCCCTCTTTTTGATGTCAAAGAGGAATCCCCTATTATTCCTTTATGGCTTGCTTTTCCCAACATGAGAATTCACTATGTTACTCACCAAGTTTTGTTTGCAATTGGTGCTCTATTTGGTAGACCCCTTCAAATTGATCAAGCCACTATCGCTAGATCTCGACCATCTGTTGCACGTATCTTGGTTGAGATTGACATTAGCAAAAAATACCCCAAAGAAGTTTGGTTTGGATCGGATAAATTCGGATATAATCAGAAAGTAGAATTTGAAAATTTCCTGTCTTGTGCACTCCTTTGTAAGATCCATGGTCATGATCATTGAATGCTTTGTGCTTTCACCCTAACTTTAAAAGAATAGACCATAGGATACTAATACCTCTCTTGGGCTGGGAAAACCAATAAGTTAGCTTATGTGCCTAAAGCTACTCATAATGGAATTCACCCTCACAAACCCCTTTATCTTGGTTGTCTAATGAAAACATTGAGCTTGGTATAAATACTACTATTGAGGTGTGTGAAACTAATGATAACTTACCTAGCACTACTCTACTTGTAATAATTTGGCTTCTCATGACAATCCTTTGCTTCATTTGAATAATGACAATTTGAATGAGAATCTTATATTGGATCAAAATAATGTTGATCCTTTGGTGTTAGACCAAAATCTAAATATGCATCATGGTAATGAAAATATTTGTACTATTAATGGTGCAAGAACCTCCCCTTCTATTTCTCTGAGTGATACTCGCAATCCAAATTTCTCATTCTAACTTTGATCTGAAGAAGGAGAAATCACCTACTAAAACATTGACGATCTTACTCTATTCGGATACCAAAAACCAATCCCTTTGATGGAGATACTTTGGATCTTGATAGACCCTTCAAATTGTTATTAAAAAAATCTTATAAAGCCAAAATGACTAATAATAACTTCACTAGAACCACACGTTCTTCTCTAACACCTCACAAATAATTATGTCCTCCTCTCTTCCTTTTTCTGTTTCCTCTTTTTCTTACCTTTTCCTTTCTAGTTTTTTTTATTATGATTAATTATCTTATTTGGAATATCCAGGGTTGTGGGACTCTCCCTGTCTGCAATCATGTAAGGAGCCTTTGTCGCACTCATAACATCAAATTTTTTGTTATTATTGAGCCTTTCATTAACTCTTCCATGATTGCCCATGTTGCTAGATCGCTTGGATTTCAAAATTTCTTCTTTAATCTTAATAATAAAATTTGGTGTTTTTGGAATAATTCCATCACCATTTCCATCATCGATGATCTTGATCAATTGGTTAATGTCAAAATCTCATTAGGTGAGTTTTTAGCTTTTGGTTCCATTATCTATGCTTCTTGTAATAGAGCCGGTAGGAACATCTTGTGGAATCACTTAAGAACCTTCCTCCTGGTTAACCTTCCACGGTTGGTTGGGGTGATTTACACTATCATTGCTTCTTCGGAAGGAGGGAGGATGTTCTCTAACCTCCATTCCATGGAAGACTTCTCTAATATGATCCTAGATTATGTCGATTGACATTGGTTTTAGTGCGATTACATTGCAGTGACTTTGGCATCTTGATGGGACCCTCTTTATTCTCTTTGGATCAATCAATGGCCTCTTACTTCTATGAGCATTTGAGCAGAACTTTGTCGATCATGCTCCTCTTTGATCTCTATCAAAACTCCCCCTCTTAACCCTTCCTCCCTCACCTTTTAGATTCCAAAATATGTGGACCCAACATGGCGATTTCACTAATGTGTTGTTTCACTAATTGGATGGCTCCTTCACGATAATTCATTAAAGGCATGATTCGTTTTGGCTTAAGCTCAAGACTTAAACAAAACCTCAATTGGTGGAACAAGCATATTTTTAAAATCTTTTACCAATCTTAAAGCTATGGAACAAGTGGTTTGTTCTCTTGAAGAGGCCGTCTTAAGCGATCCTAGTAAGCTTGATGAATTGAGCATTGCCAAAGATGATTAATTACCAAAATATGGAGGAAACCTATTGGCGTCAAAAGTAAGCTAGCAAACATATTCGATGGCAGAAACACTTATTTCCATGCTATTTGTAATAAATGGAAAGCTTTAAACTCGATTAAGAAAATTAAGAACACTAATGATGGCTGGATAATTGATAACAATGAAATTAATGAATCATCATACATCACTTTTAAAATTTATTAAACTCTAATCCTTCATTAGAAACCCCTCAACACCCATTTAATCCCTTCTATGATTAGCAATTAGGATAACCATTTGCTCACTATGCGTCCCTCGGAAGCAGAGATTAGTAGTACTCTCAATAGCATGAACACTGATTTTGTTGCTGGTCCTGATGGTTTTATGACTCATTTCTTTCAGCATTATTGGCCTTTTATTAAATCTGATCTTGTTGATGCTGTTATTGATTTCTTTGATGGCAGCCCTATTCCCAGATATTTTGCAAGTACTTCTATTGTCCTTATTCCCAAAATCAATAATCTTGAATCTTGGGGCAATTTTAGACCTATTAGTCTTTGCACCTTTTTCCAAAAACTCATTGCTAAATTAATTAATAATAGGATTAGCCCCCTGCTAACTAAAATCATCTCCCTAACCAAAGCGGGTTAAAAAAGAGCCATATCGATAATATTCTTCGCACAAGAGTGGTTCATGACATTGATGTTTCTTCCAGAGGAGGTAATATTCTCTTCAAACTGGATATCTCTAAAGCCTTTGACAACCTCTCATGGGATTTTCTCTTTCAAATCTTACATTTGTTTGGTTTCTATGATAATTTTATCTGGCTTATAAAAAGTTGTATCACTAACGTATGGTTTTCTGTTATCACAAATGATGAGTCCCTTGGTTTCTTTACTTCGAGCCATGGTTTGCGTTAAGGTGACCCTCTTTCTCCTTCTCTTTTTATCATTGCTGTTGAATATCTTTTGAGGAGCCTCAATGATCTTTTCATTAAAAAACCTAACATGGTTTATAAAAGTCATGGTGGTTTCCCTGTTTCTCATCTTAGCTTTGCTGATGATTTTATAATCTTTTGCAATGCTTCTCTTCAACATGTTAAAACTATTAAGAATCTCTTAAATGACTTTGGCAAAGTTAGTGGACTCTTCCTTAATGAAAGAAAATGCTATTTTATTCCCTCAACTAAGATTCCTACCAATAGACTAAATTAAATCACCAGAATTACTAATTTTAAGCATAGTCAACTTCCCATTAATTATCTCGGGGCTTCACTTTTTAAAGGCCAGAAAAGATCTCATCTTTTTGATGACCTTATTCAGAAAATATCTAATAAAATTTTGGTTTGGGAGTTTCATTTACTCTCTTTTGGTGGTAGGCTTACTTTGATTAAGAGCACTCTTAATTCCATGCCTTTATATCTCATCCAAACCATTGCCGACCATTTCTATCATCAATAAAATTGAGCGTCTTAAACAAATTTTTAGGGGCTCCAATACCTCTTCTAAAAGTGCAGGACCTCTTGGTTTAAAAGTTGTGGCACTTTTTGAAGGTGGTCTTGGTTGTAAATCCATAAAGAAGCTATGAATGCCTTTTCCTATAAACTCTGGTGGAATTTTAGGAGTAATCATAGTCTTTGGGCTAATTTCATGACTGCTAAATATTGCCAGGGAAAACACCCCCTCATTTGTCCCTTTAAACCGAGTGATTCTCCTGTGTAGAAAAGACTTTGTTCTGTCAAATGGGATGCTGAATCCTTAATTTTTTGGGGCATTAACGGCACTTCTTTCTTTTGGCAAGATAAGCTGGAGTGGAGTGGATCCATTGATGACTTACTCTCCACCCATTCCACTCCCGCTATTAGAGTAAACTCTTTCTAGCATAACAACAAGTGGAACAATAGTAAGCTTGCTAATTTTATCCCTTTTACTTTCTTGAATATGGTTTCTACTATTTCTATCACTCCAATCAATCAAGACCAGATTCTCTTTAAGCTCTCACATAATGGTGATTTCAACCTTAAAAATGTGTGGCTCCACATTAAAGATACTCATGATTCCTCCTATGTGTTCTCTAAACTTTGAAATAACAATATCCCTACTTCTTATTCTGTTCTTACTTGGCATATTCTAAAAAATTTTATCCCTATTGATTCCTTGTTGTGGGGAAAAGGTTTTCATTTACCCTCTAAATGTCAATGCTGTTTACATTTTGAGAATGTTAATCATGTTTTTGTCAATGGGGCCATTGCTTCAAAACTTTGGATTTGGTATGATGATCTTTTTAACACTGTTAATTTCAATGGCTCTCTTACTTTATATCAACTTCTTGAAGTCTATTTTGATAATATTATTACAGGTCACATTAAAGTCATCACTGCTATCACTCTTATCTAGTTCATATGGATGGATCGAAATGATGCAAAACATCGTGGGATCCCTATGAACCACATGAGGATTATTACTAGAACTAAAAATAAAATTCGTGACTTGTTTAAAGCCAATCTTATTCATTATAGATAATTTAAAGGTGTAAATTTGTGGCCAATAAAGCTGGTTTTATTACGACCAACCTTATTGTCCAAATGACATGATTATTTATTGGAAAAACCTCTTGACCACATTATTAAAATTATCTTGATGGCTGTTTTAATGGCTCTGGTTGTGGTGGCATTTTCAAAATTCTAAGGGTATAGTACTATGTGATTTTGCTTATCCCCTTACTTCTGCCTGTCCCATTCTTGAGCTTATGACAGTTCACAAAGCACTTGAGATTTGCCTCCAAAATGGTGGCTCAATATTTGGATTGAGGTGGATGCTCTTCTGATTGATCTTTTAACTTCCACCAAAATGAGCGACCATTGTACTACCTCCTCAAGCAAACTAGAGCTCTTCTTTCCCATTTTAACATCACTCATGTTTGGCGTGAAGGAAATGCTTGTCGACTACCTTGCCAATGGGTGCTAGGTCGATGGTATCATTTTCTTTGATCAACTCACCTTACCCAAACACTTGCGTGGGTGGTTAACTTGGATAATTTGGGGTTTCCTTATCTCGAACTTAAGCTAACCTTTTGATGTATACTTGGATATTCTTTTTTTTCTTTATTTTCCCTTACTCCCAGCTGGATTGGCCTTTCATGTTTGCCTCTCTCTTTTGTTTCTACTTTGTTTCTCCTATCTCTCTGGCCCTTGCTGTTAGTCTATTTTTTCTGATCTGGAAAGGTTTTGTTTTTGGGACCTATTTCCAGATTGTTGTCTTTAGGACTTATGGTTATTTTATGATGCTCGATTTTCTATTGGCTTTATTATTTTGGGTGTTTTGATCACACATCTTGTAGCTCTCTTCATCCTGGTTATTTGTCATAGTCAATTCTCCTCTTTTTTTTTTTGGGCTCATTTTTATGAACTCTCTACTCTTAATGGCTTTTCCTATGGTCAACTTGTTGGTATCCCCTTTCTTAGTTATTGTGAATTGGACCCGATTTGGCTATCCCATTTATTTTGACTTATGTCTCATTCTCCAGGTTTGGAGTTACTAAAATTTTCATTCGCCTTTCTTTGATCCACAGGATTATCCATCGATTTCTTGGTTCTTTACTATTCTTTTGGGTGGACTCTTCGCTTGTTGGTATTATTTACCTTGGTTGTTGGTTGAACTGGATTAATACTCCATCTTTCATGGGGCTTTGGTCTTTTGTACTCCCCTTTGAAGTTGTTGATTGCTAGGTGGATTTTGCTTTGAACCCCCTTAATGGTTTATTATATGCATATCATCTTAATTCATTGTTTTAGTTTATTTGTTGTTGCCTTCTCCATCTTCTTGCAATTAAACTTGTTTTTATTGCAATATTTATCCTGGATGGGTGGCTTTATGGCAAGCAAACTGGTTCTTGTTGTCTTGGTTATTTCTTGTCTTGGATTTTTCTTTGTCTTGGTTTTCAAGACTCTATGTTGGCTCAATCTGTTGTAGGACTTGGGTCTATGCTTTCAAGTTGTTTCGACATTCTTATGAGGATTTTTTTGTGTATCTTGCGGATTCCATTCAAGATACCTATTATTATGCTATATCTACTTGGTTGTTAACTATGGCTTTGTCTACTCTGATTGTGTGGCTTTATGGCCAACTTGCTATCCTTTCTTGTCTTGAATGTTATTGTCCTAATTGTTGCTATCTTTGGTGGTTTTGCCTTGGTTACGCTATCTTATTTTCTTTATTATGATGATACTCATTTGAATCCAATTTTTTATCTTTTTCTTTGGTGGGTTCCATTGTGGCTAACCTCTTGCTTTGTTGGGTTGGCTCTCAGCTTGATGTTCTCGTCAATGCTTTGTTCATCACCGTTAGTTATGTTCTTCATTACCTACGTTGTCTCTATTCCCCTCTCGATTGATTAGGTTTTGTCTTTGTCTATGCACTGTTTATGCTGATTGGGTGGTATTATGGCCGATTCTTTGCCTTTTGTTGTCTTGCTATCTTGGTTGTTTGTTAATGGATTATCATTTTGGTCCTTAATGGTGCAACGATAATGTCTCGATTGTATTCATTTGATGCCTTTTGGTTGGTTGCAATCCTTTTCCTTGTTCTATGCTACTTTGGATATTGATAAGGGTTTCAACATGTTGCCTTCTTTTGTATGCTTTTACGATTATGCTATTTCGATTGTTTTGGTCATTGTTATTGCTTGGATTTCTTGATCTATGGTACTTATGCTTTATCTCTTGGGTTTCTAACCTTTGCTAGGTCTTTTCTAATTGATGTCCCTTCCTATCTTGGGTGTGGCTGTCTTGGCTCTACTGCCTTGGCTATTTTTGTCTTGGTTATCTCCTTGCGGATTCTAATGTGGATCCTAATTTGTATCCTTGTTTTGATCTATCCTCCGTGGGATCTAATCTTTTGCACTAACTATTTTGTTGTTGGGTTGTTTTTGATTGCCATCTTGTTTACTGTATTGTTTATTTTCGATAGTTGTGATCTACTCTACCCTTGCTATTTCTATTCCCAACGTTGGGGCTTGTCTTTGCTTTCTCCTTGGAATGCAATCTCATCTTTGTCTATGTGTCTTGGCGTATTTGTCTTGCTATTTCTTGCCTTGGCTATTTTATTTTATTTTTCTCTTGGTTATCTGTTGTCATGTTTTTTTGGATTCTACTGTGGATCCTATTTGGGGATCAGTCTTGGAATGCAATCTCTATGCAGTCCCTTCTTTGTCTTGCTTTGTGTCTTGTTTATCTTTGCTATTTTTTGGTCTTGGTTATCATTTGTCATGTTTTCACGGATTCTAATGTGGATCTACTTGGGCTCCCTATTTTCCATCTGGATCATCAGTTTGTCTTTGCTTACTCCTTGGAAATCTCTATTATTAAGGGTGGTACTATCAATTGCTACTTTCTTATCTTTGTTGCCTTCATTTTTTGTTGATGATTCTCGGTCTTTACTTTTCTTCTTGGGTACTATTCATTATCCTTATTGGGTATTTTATTTGCTTTTTTGGTTTGCCTTTCCTTACAATTGTTTTTTGCCAACTATTGATATGGATACTAATAAGGGGCTTGTTCCAATCTGCATTCTTTATTTTGATTGGGCTCATTTTCTGGACTTTACATCTACCTCAAGGTACTTACGGCATGTGATTCATTTATATATCATATAATTGGGATGGTGTAACTTATAGACTCATTGACTTGCTTAGCGGATTTTAGCTACCTACCTCTTGCTATTTTCATATGGATGGTTTCTATCTTTGGCCTATTTCATATATATAAGTATGCTCATGTCGGTGGCTATATGGAGGATCATTTTTGCATGGGATCACTCATTTATCCGCAATTTTCTCTTTATATTCTTTATAGTTTTGTTTAGGTCTACAGGTAATAAAGCCCACAAGACTTTCAACAACTGGCTGTTATCTTCTCACAGGTTTGTTGGCTATGATGGTTGTGAGGATTCCACTCTCTTTTGGTTTGGTAGTAGCTCTTGTGATGTAACCCTTCTGAAGTTTGGATGCATATTTGCATCTGCCCCAACTTGGTGTGACTGAGCCGGAGCCTTCTCTATCTCAATTCCTTACTATCATTCTCAGATTATGTTGTTTTCATTCACCTTTTATCTATTATCTTAAGCTTCTAATATCTTTCTTATTGTTATTTTGCAGGCGATTCTCTCTTGTCCTATTTTGCAGGTGATTCTCTCTTGCAAGTTTGCTCCATATTATCTTGCATTCTCAAGTTCTTCAGACCAATGTCCCTAACCTTTCTTTGGCTTATTATGTTTATCTACTTGTATCTTTTGATTGCTTTAAGGTCTTCCTTTGCTTTTGGATGTACTTAGATGGGATTACTCCTTAGGTTGATTGTAGCTCTTTGAGCGAGTTAGGTTTATCCCCTTTAAGGACTTTGTAACACCCTTTTTGTGCAATAAAATACCCCTACATGGGGCTTCCTTAAAAAAAAAAAAAAAAAAAACTCTAAACCGAAACCAAAAAAATAAACTAAAATATAATACCTAAACTAAAATAAAATACCTACACTAAAATAAATAAACCTAAATAAATAAACTAAACTAAACATAAATAAAAATAAACATAAATAAAAATAAAAAATTAATAAATTAATAAAAAATAAACTAAATAAAATAATTAAATAATATGAGAAATATTGTAAATCGGAATTTGTTCTCTATTTAAAAAAAACCAAAAATCCTAAACCCTAAACTTAAACTTGAAGCCTAAACCCTAAACTCTAAAACCTAAACCATAAAACCCTAAACCCTAAAAACCCTAAACTGTAAACTCTAAATCCAAAACCCTAAACACCGGACTAAAAAAAAGACCCTAAAATAAACCTCAAAGCCTAAACCCTAAATAACCCTAAATAAAACAAAAACTTAAAACCTAAACCAACTAATTAAAAAAATAAAAAATTAATCTAAACATAAACTACCTAAACCTAAATGAAATAAAATAAAAATAAAACTTAACCAAAATAAAATAAATAAAACCTAAACTAAACTATAAAATAGAAAACCTAAATAAAAAAAAGCAAGCATAAAATAAAAATAAATTAAACCTAAAACAAAATAATCTAAAACTAAATAAAAGCCTAAGAACATATATAAAATAAAATCAAACCCTAAACTAAAAAAACAAAACCTAACATAAAAGTAAAATAAACCAAACCTATACTAAAATAAATAAAACCTTAACCTAAACCTAAACCTAAACCTAAACTAAATAAAATTAAATAAACTAACAATAAACCTAAACCTAAATTATAAAATAAAACCTAAAAATAAACCTAAAATAAAAACCAAAAACTAAAACCTAAAAAAATAAAAGAAAAACCAAAACCTAAACCTAAAAATAAAAAATGAAACCTAATCCTAAAATATAAAATAAAAAAATAAAATAAAAAATAAACATAAACCTAAACCTAAACAAAAAAAATAAATAAATAAAATAAACTAAAATAAATAAACCTAAAATAAATAAACTAAACTAAATACAAATAAAATAAACCTAAATCAAAATAAATAATTAAATAAACTAAATAAACTTAAACTGCCTTTGCTTAATTTACAAAAAATTAAAATTAAAAAAAAATTAAAACAAAAACTACTAAACCCTAAAATTATTCCAAACCCAAAACTCTAAATTCTAAAAACTAAACCCTAAACCCTAAAACCATAAAACCTAAACCTTAAACCTAACCCATCCCTAAATACTAGGCCCTAAACCCTAAACCTTAAAGCTACCAAAAATAAAAATAAAACCCTAATCACTAAATGCTAAACTCTAAAGCCTAAACCCTAAACCATAAACCCTAATCCCTAACCCTAAACCCTAAACCCTAAAACCTTAAACCCAAAACCCTAAACACTAAATCCTAAACTCTTAAAACCTTAAAACCTAAACCTAAATAAAATAAAAACTAAAAATAAAATAAATAAAAAACCTAAACCTAAATAAAATAAGTAAAATAAAATAAAATAAAAACCTAAACTAAAACATAAACCTAAACTTAAAAATAAAACAAAATAAATTAATTAAAATAAACTAAAATAAAATAAATATAAACCTAAACTAAACTAAATAAAATAAAATAAACCTAAGAATAAAAAACTTAAATAAAAAAAAACTAAATGTAAAATAAAAATAAAATAAACCTAAAAAAATTAAATAAAACCAAAATAAAAACCTAAACTTAAAAAATGAACCTAAAAATAAAACCTAAACCCTAAATTAAAAAAAACCAAAACCTAAAATAAAAATAAAATAAACAACATAAAATCAACCTAAACTTTAACTAAAATAAATAAAACCTAAACCTAAACTTAAACCCTAAAATAAATAAAATAAACCTAAACCTAAATTATAAAATTAAACCTAAAATAAAAACCTAAACTTAAAACAAAAAAAAATAAAATAGAACCTAAAGCTAAACATAAAATAAAAAATAAAACTTAAGCCAAAAATAAAATAAAATAAAACTCAATAAACCTAAACCTAAAAAAAAAAATAAACTAAAATAAAATACATAAACTAAAATAAAAACTAGACTAAAATAAATAACCCTAAAATAAATAAACAAAGCCAAATAGAAATAAAAAATAAACAATAATAAAAATAAAAAAATAAACTAAAATAATTAAAAATTAAACTAAATAAACTAATTAAACAAAAGAAGAAATGTTGTAAATTTGAATTTGTACTCTGTTAAAAAAAACCAAAATCCCTAAACCCTAAACTAAAACTTGAACCCTAAACTCCTACCCTAAACTCTACTAAAACCCTAAACCCTAAACCCTAAACCCTAAACCCTAAAATAAACCCTAAACCCTAAACCCTAAACCTAACCCAAACCCAAACCCAAAACCTAAACCCAAAAGAAAAAATGCTAATAAAAAAATAAAATCCTAAACCTAAACTAATTAAAACCAAAATAAAAAAAAAATAAAAATCTAAACCAAAATAAAATGAAACATAAACTAAAACCTAAACCTAAACCTAAACCTAAAAAGAAAATAAAAAAATCAAAACTAAACTAAAACAAAATAAATAAATACCTAAACTAAACTTAAAAAATAAAAAACCAAAACAAAATAAAAACTAAAGCTAAAATAAAAGTAAATTTAACCTAAAATAAAATAAAATAAAAACTAAATAAAACCTAAACAATAAACCTAAAATAAATAAATAAATATAACCTAAACCTTAAACTAAGAAAAAAAGCCTAAACCTAAAATTAAAAAATAAAAAAAACCTAAACCTAAACTAATATAAACTAATATAAAATAAATAAAACCTAAACCTAACCTAAAATAAACTAAACCTAAACAAAAACTTAAACTAAATAAATGAAACCTAAACCTAAAATAAAACCTAAACTCTAAACTAAAAAAAAAAAAAAAAGTTAAAATAAAAATAAAATAAACCTAAAATAAAAATAAAATAAAATAAAATAAAATAAATAAAACCTATACCTAAACCTAAACCTAAACTAAAATAAATAAATAAATTAAAAATAAAACTTAAAAATAAACCTAAAATAAAAAACTAAAACATAAACCTAAAAAAATCAAATAAAAACCTAAACCTAAACCTAAAATTAAAAAAAGAAAACCTAAACCTAAAAAATAAAATAAAAATAAAACTAAACTAAAAATAAACCTAAACCTAAACCTAAAAAAAAACTAAAATAAAAAACCAAAACTAAAATAAATAAACCTAAATCAAAATAAAAAATAAACTAAACAATCATAAACCTATAAGTTTACTTAATTTAAAAAAATAAAAATATAAAAAAATTTAAAGAAAAAAATAAAAGAAAAACTCTAACCCTAAATGCTAAACTCTAAAACCCTAAACCCTAAAACTTACAACCCTAAATAATAAACCCTAAATCACAAACCCTAAACCCTAATCTCTAAACACTAAACCCTAATCCCTAAACCATAAAGCCTAAACCCTAAAAACCTAAAAATCTAAACCTAAACTAAATAAACCTAAAATATATAAAAGCCTAAACCAAAATAAAATAATAAAATAAAATAAAATGCTAAACTAAAACCTAAACCTAAACCTAACATAAAAATAAAATAATAAATAAAACTAAAATAAGATAAAATAAATAGACCTAAACTAAACTAAAATAAAATAAACCTAAAAATAAAAAACCAAAATAAAATAAAAACTAAAAATAGAATAAAAAAATAATAAAATTAAAATAAAATAAAATAAATACTAAATAAAAACCTCAAGAAAAAAAATAAACATTAAAATAAAACCTAAAAGTAAATAAAAAATAAAAGTTAAACCCTAAACTAAAAAAAAAACCTGAACCTAAAATAAAGAAAATAAAATAAACCTAATCCTAAACTAAAATAAATAAAACCTAAACTTAAACTTACTAAACTAAACTTATACCCTAAACTAAATAAAATAAAATAAAATAAACTAAAAATAAACCTAAATTAAACTAAAAAAATAAAATAAATTTTTAAAAAAACCTAAATAAAATAAAAATTAAACTGAAATAAAAATAAAATAAACCTAAAATAAAATAAAATAAAAACTAAATAAAAACCTAAACATAAAAAATACCTAAAAATAAATAAAATAAAACCTAAACCATAAACCAAAAAAAACTTAATGTAAAATAAAATTAAAATAAACGAAAAGCTAAACTAAAATAAACTAAATTAAAATAAATAAACTCTAAACCTAAACCTAAAATAAACTAAACCTAAACCTAAACCTAAACTAAATAAAATAAAATAAGCTAAAAATAAACCTAAACCAAAACTAAAAAATAAAACCTAAAACCTAAACCTAAAAAACTAAATAAAAAACTAAACCTAAATATAAAAATAAAAAAAATAAAACCTAATCCTAAAAAAATAAAATAAAAATAAAAATAAACTAAATAAGTAAACATAAACCTAAACCTAAACCTAAACCTAAAATAAAAATAAACATAAAAAACCTAACTAAAAATAAATAAAACTAAAATAAATAAACTAAACTAAATAAAAATAAAAATAAACCTAAATCAAAATAAAAAATAAGTTAAAGTAAAATAAATACAAAATAAACTAAATAAATCTAAACTGGGTTTGAATTTTAAAATTAAAATTAAAAAATTTCAAAAACCCTAACCACAAATTCTAAACCCTAAACTCTAAACCCTAAGCATATAACCTAAACCCTAAACACTACCCTAAACTAAAATAGCTATAACATAAACCCTACCCTAAATGCTAAAAACCAGACCTAAACCCAAACGCTCAATAAGCCCCAGCCATAAAGCCAAAACTAAAGCCTAAAACCCTGCTAAACCCTAAACCCTAAACTAACCTTAAACCCTAAACCCTAAATCAAAAACCATAAAAACCCTAAACCTTAAAGCCTAAACTGTAAATCCTAAACCCTAAACCCTAAAACCCTAAACCCTAAACCATGAATTCTAAAAATTTAAAAACCTAAACCTAAACTAAATAAAACTTAAAAATAAAAAATAAAAAAATCTAAACCTAAATAAAATTAAATAAATAAAATAAAATAATAACCTAAACTAAAACCTAAACCTAAAAATAAAATAAAATAAAATAACTAAAATAAATAAAAATAAAATAAATAAAAACCTAAATTAAACTAAAAAAATAAAATAAACCTAAGAGTAAAAAAACCTAAATAAAATAAAAATAAAATAAACTTGAAATAAACCTAAAATATAATAAAATAAAAACCAAATAAAAGCCTAAACATAAAGAAGTAAACCTAAAAATAAAACCTAAACCTAAACTAAAAAAACATAATCCTAAAATGAAAATAAACCTAAACATAAACTAAAATAAACTAAACTAAAATTTTATGTGACTGAGCCTAGGCTTGTTCCCACACACTACTCTATAATTCTTTCATTTTATTCTGATTTTACTTTCAATTTGAGCTATATCACTTTAAATGTGCTAACTCTTTCTTCTAGATGTTTGCAGATTCTGTGCTATTTTCTTGTAGGTTCCTTCTCTTGTGGAGGCATAGGCTTCTCTCATCCTTAAGATTTTTTGATGAAGGTGGTCCAATGGCTATTCTCATTGATCATCTTATTTCTTTTGCTTTCCTGTCTTTTTTGTTTTGTTTTGATTATATTTAGATAGGGGATTTACTCTCTAGGTTATTTGTAGCTCTTTGAGCAGTATATCTTGAGTTTATCCCCTCTTGAGGACCTTGTAACCCCTTTTTTGTGGCAATAAAATTCCCCTATATGGTGTTCCCTAAAACAAAACCCTAGAAAACCTAAACCCTAAACCTTAAATCCTAACCCTAAACCCTAAACCCAAAAAGCATAAACCCTAAAACCATAAGCCCTAAACCCTAAACCTTAAACCTTAAACCATAAACCCTAACCCTAAACCCTAAACCCTAAAAGCAAATGCCCTAAAATTGTAAGCCCTAAACCCTAAACCTTAAACCTTAAACCCTAAACCCTATCCCTAAACCCTAAACCCTAACCCTAAACCCTAAACCCTAAACCCTAAACCTCAAATACTAGACCTAAACCTAAAGTAATTAAATAAATTAAAAAATAGACCTATACCCTAAAACCTAATAAACCTAAACCTAAACCCTAAGATTGGGCAGAACCTTCATGGCAGGAACATCACCATCAACTAGCCTCAGTCTAGATCTTGTGGTGGGCGAGGCCTGATTACAGGGTGGTGGGGATTTAGAGGTGCTGGTGGATATGGAGGTGGTGGTCAGTAAGTGGTTATGGTGGCGGGAGGTATAGAGGTTACAAGCAATTGGTGGAGGAGAGATCGGGATATGATGGTGGATCTCCACGAAAAGGCCGAGGTGGTTTTGATGAGAATTGAGAAAGCAAGAACTAGATCCGATCTGCTTATGGAGCGTGCCTTTACAATAAAGCGTTCTACTTATCTAGGGTTTTGATTTCCTATGTGTGCTCATTTTTTTGTAATGTCGCACTTGTGTTTTAGAAAACTTGGTGTGTTACATGGTTGTTGAAATTGAAAAGAAAAATGTTGAATCTGAATTTGTTCTGTTAAAAAAACATATATATGAAAAACCCTAAACCCTAAACTAAAACCCAATCCTTAAACCTAAAAGCTAAACCTTTAACCCTAAAACCTAAACCCAAAAACACTAAACCCTAAAACCTAAACCCAAAACCTTAAACCACAAACTCTAAACCCTAAACCCTAAACCCTAAACCCTAAACTAAACTAAACCTAAACTAAACCAAAAATAAAAGTAAACTTAAACAAACCTAAACTAAATAAATATAATAAACTAAAATAAACATAACCTAAACTAAAAATAAAACCTAAAAATAAACTTAAAATAAAACCTAAAACCTAAACATAGAAAAATAAAATAAAACATAAATTTGAACATAAAAAATAAAAAATAAAACCTAAACCTAAAATAAAATAAAATAAAACTCAACTATAAAATAAACTGATCCTAAAAATAAAATAAAATAAAAGCTAAATTATAATAAATAAACTAAACTAAAAAAAAATAAAAAAAATAAAAATAAAGAAAAAATAATAAATAAAAATAAAAATTCAAATAAACTAAATAAACCTAAACCTACAAGTTTACTTAATTTTAAAAAAAAAATACCTTAAACCCTAAGCTAACCCTAAAGCCTAAAGCCTAAACACTAAACTCTAAACCCTAAGCCCTAACCATAAACCCTAAACCCTAAACCCTAAAAACCTAAGCCTAAACTAAATAAAACCTAAAAATAAAATATATAAAAAAACCTAAACCTAAAAAAAATAAAATAAAAATAAAAAAATAATAAAAACCTAAAATAAAACCTAGATCTAAAAGTAAAAATAAAATAAAATAAAAAAAAATAAATAAAATTAAACTAAACTAAACTTAAAAATAAGATAAACTTAAGAATAAAAACCTAAATAAAATAAAAGCTAAAAGTAAAAATAAAATAAACCTAAACCTAAAACCTAAAATAAATAAAATAAAACCTAAAACCTAAAAACAAACCTAAACCTAAAATAAAAATAAAATAAACAAAATAAAAGAAACCTAAACCTAAACTAAAATTAACTAAACTAAAATAAATATAACCTAAACTTAAACATAAAATAAATTAAACCTAAACCTAAACCTAAACTAAATAAAATAAAATAAAAATAAACTTAAACCTAAACTAAAAATAAAACCTAAAACCTAAACCTAAAAAAATAAAATAAAAACCTAAACCTAAGCCTAAAAATAAAAATAAAAAAAAACACCTAAAATAAAAAATAAAAATAAAACTCAACTAAAAAATAATCTTAAACCTAAACCTAAACCTAAAAAATAAACTAAAATAAAAAAGCCTAAACTAAAATAAATAAACCTAAAATTAATAAACTAAACAAAATAAAAATAAAAAATAAACCTAAATAAAAATAAAAAATGAAATAAACTAAAATAAATAAATAAAATAAACTAAATAAACCTAAACCTACTAGATTACTTAATTAAAAATAACCATAAACCCTAAATCCTAAACCTTAAACCCTAAACCTACAACCCTAAATCCTAAATCCTAACCCTAAACCCTAAACCCTAAAAACATAAACCCTAAAACCCTAAACCCTATACCCTAAACCCTAAACACTAAACCTACAACCATAAACCCTAAACTTACAACCATAAATCCTAAACCCTAAAAAACTCTAAACCTTAAACCTCAAACCTAAACCTAAATGAAAAGTATCTAAATAAATTAAAAAAATATACCTAAACCTTAAAACCTAATAAACCTAAACCTAAACCCTAAGAATTGGCAGAACCTTGATGGCAGGAACATCATCGTCAACTAGCCTTAGTCTAGATCTGGTGGTGGAGGCAGAGGCGGTGGTTATCGTAGTTGAGGTGGGGGACCTAGAGGTGCTGGTGGATATGGAGATGGTGGTCGGAGGAGTGGTGGTAATGGAAGCGGGAGGAGTGACGGAGGATACAGCCGTGGTGGTGGTGTAGAGAGAGATCGTGGATATGATGGTTGATCCCGCTACTAAAGAGGTTGTGGTAATTTTGATGGGAACTGGAGAAATTGAAGAACGGCTGATCCGATCTGCTGCTTATAGAAATGTGTCTTCATAGTAGAGATAGTTCTAGTTATCTAGGGTTTTTGATTTGCTCTATCCATGCTCATTTTTTATCTTTGTCGTCACTTGTGTCTTAGAAAACTTGGTGTGTTACTTGGTTGATGAAATTAGAAAGAAGAAATATTAAACTTGAATTTGTTCGTCGTTAAAAAAACCAAAAACCCTAAACCCTAAACTAAAACCTGAACCCTAAACCTAAAACCTGAACCCTAAACCATAAACCCTAAACTCTAAAAACCATAAACACTAAACCCTAAACCCTAAACCCTAAACCATAAACTCTAAAATTTAAACCCTAAACCCTATATCCCAAACCCTAAACCGTAAACTAAAACCTAAACCCTAAACCTAAAACCTAAACCCTAAACCATAAACCCTAAACTCTAAAAACCATAAACACTAAACCCTAAACCCTAAACCCTAAACCATAAACTCTAAAACATAAACCCTAAACCCTATATCCTAAACCCTAAACTCTAAACCCTAAAGTAGCCCTAAACCCTAAACCAAAACCTAAAATAAAGCAATCCTAAACCTAAACCTAAACTAAATAAAATAAAATAAACTAAAAATAAACCTAAACCTAAACTAAAAAATAAAACCTAAAAATAAACCTAAAATGTATACCTAAAAAAATAAAATAATGACATAAACCTAAACATAAAAAAAAAAATAAATCCTAAACCTAAAAAATAAAATAAAAATAAAACTTAACTAAAATATAAACTTAAAACTAAACCTAAACCTAAAAAATAAAATAAAATAAAAAATATTACTAAAATAAATAAACTAAACTAAATAAAAATAAAAAATAAACATAAATTAAAATTAAAATTAAAACAAACTAAATAAACCTAAACCAATCGGTTTACATAATTTTAAAAAAATCCTAACCTTAAGTTAACCCTAAACCCTAAAGCCTAAACACTAAACTCTAAACCCTAAACCCTAACCCTAAACCCTAAACCCTAAAATCCTAAACCCTAAAACCCTAAACCCTTAACCTGAAACCCTAAAATCCTAAACCTAAACTAAATAAAACCTAAAAATAAAATATTTAAGAAAACCTAAACCTTAATATAATAAAAAATAAAATAAAATAAAAACCTAAATTAAAACTTAAGTCTAAAACTAAAAATAAAATAAAATAAATTAAATAAATAAATAAATTAAACTACAAAAATAAAATAATCTTAACAATAAAAAACCTAAATCAAACAAAAACTAAATGTAAAATAAGAATAAAATAAACTTAAAATGAAATAAAATAAAAACTAAATAAAAACCTAAATCTAAATAATAAACCCTAAAATAACACCTATCAATAAATAAAAAATATAATCTAAACCCTAAGCTAAAAAAAAAACCTAAACCAAAAATAAAAATAAAATCAACATATACGTAAACTAAAATAAACTAAACTAAAGTAAATAAAACCTAAACCTAAACCTAAAATAAACTTAACCTAAACTAAATAAGATAAAATAAACTAAAATTAAATCGAAACCTAAACTAAAAAATAAAACATAAAAATAAACCTAAAATAAAAACCAAAAACCTAAACCTAGAAAACTAAACCTAAACCTAAAAATAAAAACTAAAACCTAAAAAAATATATAAAATAAAAATAAAACTAAACTTAAAAATAAACATAAACCTAAGCCTTAACCTAAAAAATAGACTAAAATAAAATCTTAAAATAAAGTAAATAAACATAAAATAAATAAACTAAACTAAATAAACATAAAAGATAAACCTAATTAAAAATATAAACTAAACTAAATAAAATAAATAAGCAACTCATTTTTGCATAATTTTTTTTTTTAAAACCTAAACTCTAAACCCTAGCTTAAACCCTACACTAAATCCTAAACCCTAAACCCTAAAAGAACTAACCCTAAACCCTAAACCCAAACTCTAAATCCTAAACCATACCTAAACTAAACTACTAACTAAACTACCAACTAACCTAAACTTACCCCCAAACAAACCTATTAACCACCTTACACTAATCCTAACCCTACCTAAACTAGCCTAACTAAACTAAACTAAACCTAAACTTATACTAAAACCAAACCCTAAACACTAAACCCAGACCACTCTTTAAACCACAAATTTTACCAAACTCTAAAACTAAACTAAAACCTAAACCTAAACTACATGAAACTAACCACTACTTTAAACCCTAAACCTAAAATAACCACTAAACTCCTAAACCTTAACCTCCCAAACCTAATCAAAACAAACAAAAACCTAAACCCTATTAATAACCTGGATCATAAACCCTAAACCACAAACCCTCCCTAAACTGACCATAAACCCTCCTAATCCATAAACCATAAACTAAACTAAACCACCCTAAAACCTAAACTAAATCAAACTAAAATAAAATAAATAAAACCTAAACCTAAATAAAATAATCATAAAATAAAACCTAAACCTAAATGTAAACCTAAATATAAAAATAAAATAAAATAAAAAACTAAACTAAAATTAAATAAATAAAACCTAAACTAAACTAAAAACTAAAATAAACCTAAACATAAAAAACTTAAATAAAATAAAACTAAAAGTAAAATAAAAAATAAACCCAAAATAAAATAAAATAAAACTTAAATTTAAAAAAATAATGCTTAAACCCTAAACTAAAAAAAACTCAACGTAAAATAATCAAAATAAAATAAACATAAACCTAAACTAAAATAAATAAAACCTAAAGTCTAAACCCTAAACCATAAAACCCTAAACTCTAAACCCTAAACCCCTAAAACCTATAACCCTAAACCCAAAATGTTAAACCCTAAACCCTAAACCCAAAACCTTAAACCCTAAACCCTAAATACCTAATTTCCTAAACCTAAACTAAATTAAACCTAAAAAAAAAGATAAACCAAAATAAAATAAGAAAAAATTTAAAAAAAACCTAAAGCAAAATGTAAACCTAAACCTAAACCTAAAAATAAAATTAAAAATGAAAACTATACTAAAAAAATACACAAAATCCTAAACCAAAATAAAATAAAATAAAATAAACCTATAATAAAATGAAATAGAAATTAAATAAAAACCTAAACCTAAATAATAAACATAGAAATAAATAAAAATAAAATCTAAACCTTAGACAAAAAAAAAAAAACCTAAACCTAAACTAAAATACACTAAACTAAAATTTAAAAAAACCTAAACCTAAACCTAAAATAAATAGACCTACATATATACCTAAACTAAATAAAATAAAATAAAACTAAAAATAAACTTAAACCTAAATTAAAAATAAAACCTAAAATATAAACCTAAAACCTAAACATAAAAAAAGTAAAATAAAAACCTAAAATAAAACTTAAATATACAAAATAAAATAAAAATAAAACCAAACTAAAAAATAAGCATAAACCTAAACCTAAACCTCATAATTAAACTTATTCTAAAATCCTAAAATAAAATAAATAAGCATAAAAAAAAAAAAATAAAAAATGGGATCAACCTAAATAAAAATAAAATAAATAAACAAATAAACCTATCGGGTTCTATAATTAAAAAAAAAAACCTAAACTTCTTAAACCCTAAACCAAACCTAAATCTTAAACCCTAAATGCTACCCTTAAACACAACTCTTAACTAACTTAAAACTATCAAACCATAAACTCTAATCCAACCCTAACCTAACCCTAAACCCTAAACCCTACCACAACCCTAAACCTTAAACTAACCTAAACCTAACCCAAAACCATAAAACTCTAAACCCTAATCTCCCTAAACTCTAAACTAACCCTCAACCCTAAAGCCCAAAAACCCTAAACCTTAAAGCCTAAACACTCAACTCAAAACCCTAACCCAAAACCCTAAACCCTAAAACCCTAAACATTAACCTTAAACTCTAAACTTTAAAACTAGCCATAAGCCCTAAACCTACAACCCTAAACCCTAAGCCCTAAACAAAATTAAAATAAAATAAAATCCTAAACTAAAACCTAAACCTAAACCTAAACTTAAATATAAAATAAAACAAAAAATAAAAACTAAACTAAAATAAAATAGATACAAACCTCAACTAAACTAAAAAAATAAAATAAACCTAAAAATTAAAAACTAAACCTAAAATAAAAATATAATAAACCTAAAATAAAATAAAATAAAAACTAAATAAAAACCTAAACCTTAAAAATAAATGAAAAAATAAAACCTAAAAATAAATAAAAAATAAAACTAAAACCCTAAACAAAAAAAAACTTAAACGTAAAATAAATAAAATAAAATAAACTTAATCCTAAACTAAAATAGACTAAAATAAAATAGAAAAACCTAAACCTAACCCTAAACTAAACCTAAAACCTAAACTAAATAAAATAAAACAAACTAAAAATAAACCTAAACTATACTAAAAAATAAAATAAACCTAAGAATAAAAAACCTTAATAAAATAAAAACTAAACCTAAAATAAAAATAAAATATTCCTAAAATACAAACTAAATAAAAACATAAACCTAAAAATAAAACCTAAAAATAAATAAAAAATAAAACATAAACCCTAAACAAAAATAAAACCTAAACCTAAAATAAAAATAAAATAAACCAAAACCTAAACTAAAATAAACTAAAATAAAATTAAAAATTAAACCTAAACCTAAACCTAAACTAAATAAAATAAAATAATCCAAAATAAACCTAAACCTAAATCTAAAATAAAACCTAAATCTAAAAAAAAAATAAATAAAAAACCTAAATAAAATAAACTTAAGATAAAAAATAAAACATAATCCTAAAAAAAAAATAAAATAAAAACTAAACTAAAAATAAATAAATCTAAAAAAAAAATAAATAAACAAATAAATAAATAAAGTAAACCTAAATCGAACAAATAAATAAAATAAACTAAAATAAATAAAATAACTAAATAAACCCAAACCTACTAGTTTGCTTAATTTTTAAAAAATAAAAAATAAAAGAAATAAAAAAACCCTAATTTTAAACCCTAAACCCTAAAACTATCCGTAAACTCTAAACTCTAAACCTTAAGCCTACAACCCTAAACCCTAAACCATAAACCCTAAAACCGTTAACCCTAAAAACTTAAACCCTAAACTAAAATCCTGAAAATCCTAAACCCTAAACCCTAAAAACTAAAAAACCACAAACCCTAAACTAGCCCTAAACCCTAACCCTAAACCCTAACCCCTAAAACTCTAAACCCTAAACCCTAAACCCTAAACCCTAAAACCTAAAAACTTAAAAACCTAAACCTAAACTAAATAAAACCTAAAAATAAATTAAATAAATAAAACCTAAACTTAAATAAAATAAAAACCTAAACTAAAACCTATACCTAAACCAAAAAATAAAATAAAATGAACTAACTAAAATAAACAAAAATAAAATAAACCAAAGAATAAAAAATCTAAATAAAATAAAAAATAAAATAAACCTAAAATAAACCTAAAATATAATAAAATAAAAACTAAATAAAAACCTAAACCTAAAAGGTAAACCTTGAAATAAAACCTAAACCCTAAACTAAATAAAAACCTAAACTTAAAATAAAATAAAATAAAATAAACCTAAACCTAAATAAAATAAACTAAACTAAAATAAATAAAACCTAAACCTAACCTAAATCCTAAACTAAAAAAATAAAAGAAATTAAACATAAACTTAAACCTAAATAAAATAATAAACTGAAAATAAAAAATAAAAACATAAACAAAAAAAAAAAAAAAATAAAAACCTAAACCTAAACATAAAATAAAAAATAAAACCTAAACCTAAAAAATAAAATAAAAATAAACTCAACTAAAAAATAAACCAAAACCTAAACCTAATCCAAAAATATAAATGAAAATAAAATAACTATACTAAAATAAAAAACCTACACTAAAATATATAATCTTAATATAAATAAATTAAACAAAACAAAATAATAAATATAAATATAAATAAAAAATAAAATAAACTAAAATAAATAAAAAATAAACTAAATAAACTAATTAAACAAAAGAAGAAATGTTGCAAATCTTAATTTGTTCTCAGTTAAAAAAAAAACCAAAAACCAAAACCCTAAACGCTAAACTAAAACGTGAACCCTAAACCTAAAACCAAAATCCTAAACCCTAAACCCTAAACCCTAAAAACCCAAAAGCCAAAACCCAAAACCCTAAACCCTAAAACCTAATACCTAAACCCTAAACCCTAAAAATCATAAACCCAAAACCTGAAACCCTAAACCCTAAAACCTAAAACCCTAAACCCTTAACCCTAAACACTAAAACCTAAACCCTAAACACTAAACCCTAAACCCTAAACCCTAAACCTTAAACTTACCCTAAAAAGCTAAAAACATAAACTTAAAATAATTAAAACCTAAAAATCAAATAAATAAAAAAATCAAAACAAAATTAAAATAAAAATAAAATAAAATAAAAATATAAACAAAAACCTAAATCTAAAAAGAAAATATAATAATAAATAAAAATTTAATTAAAATAAAATAAAAAAAACTAAACCTAAAATAAAAATAAAATAAACTTAAAATTAAATAAACCTATAAATAAACCTAGAAGATAAACCTAAAGATAAATCCTAAACCCTAAACTTAAAAGAAACTTAAACCTAAACTAAAAATAAAATAAACAAAATAAAAGAAATCTAAACCTAAACTAAAATAAATAAAACATAAACATGAACCTAAACCCTAAACTAAATAAAATAAATTAAATAAAAAATAAACCTAAACCTAGATTAAAAAATAAAACCTAAAAATAAACTTAAAATACAAACCTAAAACCTAAACCTAAAAAAATACAATAAAAATCTCAACCTAAACATAAAATAAAAAATAATACTTAAACTTAAAAATAAAATAAAAATAAAACTAAATTAAAAAATAAACCTAAACCTAAACCTAATCTAAAAAAAATAAACTAAAATAAAATACCCAAACTAAAATAAAAAAAACTAGACTAAAATAAATAAACTAAACTAAATAAAAATAAAAAATAAACATAAATAAAAAAAAATAAACTAAAATAAACTAAAAATAAACTAAATAAATTATTTAAACAAAAAAAGAAATGTTATAAATCTGAATTTGTTTTCTGTTAAAAAAATAAAAAACCCTAAACCCTAAACTAAAACGTGAACCCTAAACCTAGAACCTAAACCCTAAACCCAAAAACCTAAACCCTAAAAACCTTAAACCCTAAACTCTTAACCCTAAATCCTAAACAGTAAACCCTAAACCCTAAACCCTAAACCTTAAACCCCAAACCCTAAACCCTAAACCCAAAACCCTAAACTAACACTAAACCCTAAACCCTAAAATCCTAAAATCCTAAACCTAAACTAATTAAAACCTACAGATAAAATAAGTAAATAAAATCTAAACTAAAATATAATATAATAACAACAACAAGAAGCCTTTATCCCACCAAGTGGGGTCGGTTACTTGAATCCTTCTTCTCCATTGTGTCCTATTATGTGTCAAATTCTCATTTAATTCAGGTATACTAAGGTCATTTTTTGTGCATCTTAACCAAGTTTTTTTAGGTCTACCTCTACCTTTCTTAACATAAGGCAAATCTAATACATCTACTCTCCAAACTGGGTCATCGGACGACCGACGCTTTATGTGGCCAAACCATCTAAGGAGACTCTCTCTAATCTTATCTCCGAGTACTCCAACTTTTCCCAGCATATTCATTTCTCATTTTATCTCAGTAAAACTCATCCATGAGAATCCTCATCTTTGTAACACTTAACCTAGTTTTATGCTTCTCTTTATTGGCCAACACCATAAGTCATTGCAGTCTTACCACCATCTTATAAAATTTTCCCTTAAGTTTAAGTGGAACTTTTCTAACATACAATAGGTCAGATGCATTCCTCCACTTCAACCATCCAACTTAAATTCTACTAATAGCATCTTCATCTATTTCACCATCATTTTGAAAATAATCATGACTAAACCAAAATAAAATAAGAAAATAAAATAAAATAAAAACATAAATTAAAACCTAAACCTAAACCTAATCCTAAACCTAAAGCTAAAAAGAAAATAAAATAAAAAATAAAAACTTAAACTAAAATTAAATAAATTAAAGCCAAACTAAACTAAAAAATAAAAAACCTAAATAAAATGAAAACTTAACCTAAAATAAAAATAAATTTGATCTAAAATAAAGTAAAATAAAACTTAATAAAACCTAAACCTAAATATTAAACCTAAAAATAAAACCAATAAATAAATAAAAAATAAAACCTAAACCCTAAACTAAAAACAACCCCAAAACCCAAAATAAAAATAAAATAAACCTAAACCTAAAATAAAATAAATAAAACCTAAACCTAATCTAAACCTAAACTTAATAAAATAAAATAAACTAAAAATAAACTTAAACTAAAAAATAAAACTTAAAAATAAACCTCAAATAAAACTTAAAACCTAAACCTTAAAAAAAATAAAAACTTAAACCTAAAATTAAAAAATAAAACCTAAACTTAAAAAATAAAATAAAAATAAAACTAAATTGAAAAATAAATCTACAAAATAAATAAAATAAAAACCTAAACTAAAATAAATAAACTAAACAAAATAAAAATAAAAAGAAACCTAAATCAAAATAAAAAATAAACTAAATAAACCTAAACCCACTAGTTTACTTATTTTTAAAAAAAATAAAAAAAATAAAAAAACTTTAACCCTAAACCCTAAACCCTAAAACCCTAAATCCTAAACCCTAAAACATATAACTTAAACCATAAACCCTAAATCCCAAACCCTAAACCCCAAACCATAAACCCTAAACCCTAAACACTAAACCCTAATGTCTATACCCTAAACCCTAAACCCAAAAAACCTAAAAACCTAAACCTAAACTAAATAAAACCTAAAAATAAATTAAATAAAAAAAACCAAAATCTAAATAAAATAAAATTTAAAAAACCTAAACCTAAACCTAAACCTAAACCTAAAAATAAAATAAAATAAAAATTAAAACTAAACTAAAATAAAATAAATAAAAAACCTAAACTAAATTAAAAAATAAAATAAACCTAAAAAATAAAACAAAATAAAATTAAAACTAAAATGAAAATAAAATAAACCCAAAATAAAAAAAATAAAAAATTAAATAAAACCTAAACCTAAAAAATAAAAAAATATTACTTAAGAAAAAACTTAAACCATAAACTAAAGAGAAACCCTAAATCTAAAATTAAGAAAATAAAATAAACCTTATACTAAACTAAAATAAACTAAACTAAAATAAATAAAACCTAAACTTAAACCTAAACTAAACTAAAACTAAACCCTAAATAAAATAAAATAAAATAAAATAAAATAAAAATAAACCTAAACTTAAACTAAAAAATAAAACCTAAAAATAAACCTAAAATGAAAAACTAAAACCTAAACCTAAGAAAATAAAATAAAAACCTAAACCTAAGAATATAAAAAAAATAAAAATAAAACCTAAACCTAAAAATAAAATAAAAATATACAAAATTAAAAAATAAAATAAAACTTAAATCTGAACCAAAAAATAAACTAAAATAAATAAACTAAACTAAATTAAAAAAACCTAAATTAAATAAAATAAACTAAATATTTAAAAAATAAACTAAATAAACTTAAACCTACTAGTTTACTTAATTTTAAAAAAAGAACACTAAACCCTAAACCCTAAACCCTAAACCCTTAATCCTTAGCCATAAACCCTAAACCCTAAAACTAAACTTGAACCAAAAACCCTAAACTTACAACCCTAAACCCTAAACCCTAAAAAACCCTAAACCCTAAACCCTAAACCCTAAACCATAACCATAAACCCTAAACCCTAAAATCATAAACCCTAAAATCGTAAACCCTAAACCCTAAACCCTAAACCTTAAACCTCAAATTCTAAACCTAAACCTAAAGTAACTAAATAGATTAAAAAATAAACCTAAGCCCTAAAACCATATAAACCTAAACCTAAACCCTAAGAATGGGCAGAACCTTGATGGTAGGAACATCACCATCAACCAGCATTAGTCTAGATCTGGCAGTGCAGGCGGAGGTGATGGTTATCACAGTGGTGGTGGGGCATTTAGAGGTGCTAGTGGATATGGAGGTGGTGGTCAGAGTAGTGGTGGTTATGGAGGTGGGAGGAGCGACGGAGGTCATAGCCGTGGTGGTGGCAGAGGGAGATATCGAGGATATGATGGTGGATCCCGAGGACAGGATGGTTTTCATGGGAACAAGAGAAACTGAAGAATAGCTGATTATATCTGCTACTTATGGAACTGTGTCTTTACAGTATAGATGGTTTTAGTTATCCAGGGTTTTTGATTTTCTCTATGCGTGTTCATTTTTGATCTATGTTGTCACTTGTGTCTTAAAATACTTGGTGTGTTACTTGGTTGATGAAATCAAAAGTAAAAAATGTTGAATCTGAATTTGTTCACGGTTAAAAAAAATCATAAACCCTAAACCCTAAACTAAAACCTAAACACTAAACCTAAAACCTAAACCCAAAATGTTAAACCGTGGTGGTGGCCGAGGGGGAGATAGGAGATATGATGGTGAATCTGCTACTTGAGAGGCTGGGGTGGTTCTGATGGGAAATGTTGAAACTAAAGAATGGTTGAACCAATCTGTTGCTTATGGAACTGTGTCTTTACAGTAGAAATGGTTCTAATTATCCAAGGTTTCTGATTTTCTCTATACGTGCTCATTTTTTATATATATTGTCACATGTGTCTTAGAAAACTTTTTGTGTTACTTGGTTGATGAAATTGAAAAGAAGAAATGTTGACTCTTAATTTGTTCTCCTTTAATATATGAAAAACCCTAAATCCTAAAACATGAACCCTAAACCTAAAATCTAAACCATAAACCTTTAACCATAAAACCTAAACCCTAAACCCTAAACCCTAAACCATAAACCCTAAACCCTAAATTATCCCTAAACCCTAAACCTAAACCTAAACCTAAACTTATACTAAATAAAAGAAAATAAACTAAAAATAAACCTAAACCTAAACTAAAAAATAAAACCTAAAACCTAAACCTAAAAAAATAAAGTAAAAACATAAAGCTAAACATAAAAATAAAAAATAAAACCTAAACTTATGAAATAAAATACGAACAATACTCAACTAAAAAATAAACCTAAACCTAAAAAATAAAATAAAATAGAAAACCTAAATTATAAAAATAATAATACTAATAAAAATAAAAAATAAAATAAACTATATTAACCTAAACCTACTAGTTTACTTAATTTAAAACATTATTAAACCCTAAATCCTAAACACTAAAATCCTAAACACTAAACTAACCTAAAAACCTTAAACCGTAAAATCCAAAACCATAAAACCGTAAACCCTAAACACTACAAACTTAAAAATCTAAACCTAAACTAAATAAAACCTAAAAATAAAATATATTAAAAAACTAAAACCTAAATAAAATAAAATAAAAACCTAAACTAAAACATAGATCTTAACCTAAGAATAACATAAAATAAACAAATAAAAATAAACTAAATTAAAATAAATAAAAACCTAAACTAAAATTAAAAAATAAAATAAACCTAAGAATAAAAAATCTAAATAAAATAAAAACTAAAATTAACCTAAAATAAAATAAAATGAAAACTAAATAAAACCTAAACCTAAAAAAATAAACCTAAAAATAAATAAAAAAAAACCTAAACACTAAACTAAAAAAAAAACCTAAACCTAAAAAAAGTAAATAAATAAATAAAATAAAATAAACTTAAACCTAAACTAAAATAAACTAAACTAAAATAAATAAAACCTAAACCTAATCTTAAACCTTAACTAAATAAAATAAAATAAACTAGAAATAAACCTAAACCTAAACTAAAAATAAAACCTAAAAATAAACCTTAAATAAAAACCTAAAACCTAAACCTAAAAAAATAAAATAAAAACCTAAACCTAAACCTAAAAAATAAACTAAAATAAAAAACCTAAACTAAAATAAATAACCTAAAATAAACAAACTAAACTTAATAAAAAAATCTGAAATAAAAAGAAAAAATAAAATAAACAAAAATAAATAAAAAATAAACTAAATAAACCTAAACCTATCGCTTTCTTAATTTAACAATAAACTACACTACCATACCACAGGCTATAAACCCTAAATCATAAACCCTAAAATCATAAATAAAACCCAAACCCAAGCTGACCACAAACACTAAACCTACAACAAAACCCTAAATCCTAACTCTTTGGGGGTGCAAAAAGAACATAAACTCTAAACCTACAACCATAAACACTAAACTCTAAACCTATAACACTAAACCATAAACCTTAAATCCTAAACCCTAAAAAACATAAACCCTAAACCCAAAACACTATCCCTAAAACCTAAATCCTAAAAGCATAAACCCTAAAACCTTAAACCCTAAGCCCTACACCCTAAACCCTAAACCCTAAACACTAAACAATAAACCCTAACCTTTAACCTTAATTCCTAAACCTCAAACATAAACCTAAGCCAAAAGTAACTAAATAAATTAAAAAATAAACCTAAACCATAAAACCAAATAAACCTAAACTTAAATCTTAAGAATGGGAAAAACCTTGCTGGCAGGAACATCACTGTCAACCATCCTCAGTGTAGATTTGGCGATGCAGGCAGAGGCGATAGTTATTATAGTGTTGGTTTGGGATTTGGAGGTGTTGGTGGATATGGAGGTGGTGGTCAGAGGAGTGGTGGTTATGGAGGCGGGAGGAGCGACAAAGGTTATAATTGTGGTGGTGGCGGAGGGAGAGATCAAGGATATGATGGAGGATCCCGAGGCCATGGTGGTTTTCATGGGATCAAGAGAAATTAAAGAACAGTTGATTATATCTGCTGCTTATGGAACTATGTCTTTATAGTATAGATGGTTCTAGTTATCTAGGGTTTTTGATTTGCTCTATGCGTGCTCATTTTTGATCTATGTCATCACTTATGTCTTAGAAAACTTTTTGTGTTACTTGGTTGATGAAATATAAAATAAAAAATGTTAAACCTGAATTTGTTCATAGTTAAAAAAAAAACCAAAAACCCTAAACCCTAACCCAAAACTAACCCTAAACCTAAAACCTTAACCCAAAACCCTAAACCCTAAAACCTAAAACCTAAACCCTAAAACCCTAAACACTAAATCATAAACCCTAAACCCTAAGCCCTAAACCCCAAAACCTAAAGCCTAAACCCTAAACCCTAAACCCTAAATACCCTAATTCTAAACCTAAACTAAAATAAATCTAAACCTAAACTAAACTAAATAAAATAAAATAAACTAAAATAAAACCTAAACTAATAAACCTAAAATAAACCTAAAATAAACTATAACCTAAATAAAATACATAAACCTAAACCTAATAAAAAATAAACCTAAAAAATATAAAAATAAAATAAACTCATAAACCAAACCTAAACATAAACCTAAAAAATAAAATAAAACCTAACTAAAATAAATAAACTAAACTAAATAAAGAAAACTAAACTAAACCTCTGGTTTGCATAATTTTTTTTAAAACCCTAAACCATATCTGACCCTACTAACACTCACTCTCTAAACCCTACACTAAACTCCCAAAAACCCTAAACCCTAAACCCTAACACTAAAGACTAAACACAAAACCCTAAAAAACCTAAACCTAAAAAATAAATAAAATTAAAAATATAATATAAAAAAACCTAAACCTAAATAAAATAAAAAAGTAGAATAAAATAAAATAAAAACCTAAACTAAAACCTAAGTCTAAATAAAAAATATAATAAAATAAATTAATAAAAAATAAACTAAATTAAAATAAATAAAAACCTAAAGTAAAGTAAGAAAATAAAATAAACCTAATAATAAAAAACCTAAATAATATAAAAACTTAACGTAAATTAAGAATGAAATATACCTAAAATAAAATAAAATAAAAACCTAAACCTAAACAATATACCTAAAAATAAAACCTAAAAAATAAAAAAATAAAATCTAAACCCTAAACTAAAAAAATTAAAACAAAAAATAAAACCTAAATAAAATATAAAATAAAATAAATAATAAACTATCGGTTTACTTAATTTTTAAAAAAAAAACCCTAAACCTAAAATAACCCTAAACCTAAATCTAAACCCAAACTCTAAACTAAAAACCCTAAAGTAACCTAAATGAAATCATAAACCCAACCTTAAACTAAACCTAAATAAATAATGACCTTAAACCCACACACTCCTAAAAAAGGCCCAAAATTTAAACACTAACTGACCCTATAACCTGATCCTGGGCTCTAAACTGACCAGGCTGGTGACCCTGAGCCTAAACTAATCTGAGCTAATTTATTACCCAGGCCACACAAACCCAAAAAATCTGAGGCCACAGGCTAAACTGAGCCATATGACTGACCTGGGCCCTGAGCCACAAACCTGACCCTGACCACTGACCCTGAGCCCAGATCACATGACCAGGCTCACTCACTTACTGACCTGAGCCCTAAAACTAAACCACTGACTCCACTATACCATAACTACCCATCTACCATGGGCCACAAAACCTGACTAAGATCTGCCCTGGACCCTGAGCCACAGGCCCCGGACCCTACCCACCCCACCCACCTACCCTAAACCAGACCCTGAGCCCAGGCCAACCCAGGCCAAACCCTAAACTAAATCAAATAAAATAAAATAAATAAAAAACTAAACCTAAATCAAATAAAAAACATAAACTAAAAGTAGGCAAAACCTAAAAATAAATAAAAGAATAAAATAAAATAATAATAAACTAAAAGATAAAGTAAACCTAAACATAAAAATATAAATAAAATAAAACTAAATGTAAAATAAAATAAAATAATAATAAAATAATAAAATAAAACTAAACCTAAAATAAACATAAAATAAAAAACTAAACCTAAACTTTAAAAAAAACCTAAACCTAAATAAAATTAAATAAACATAAAAAACTAAAATATAAAATAAACCCTAAACTAAACCCTAAACATTGAAACCCTAAACCCTACCAAACCCTAAAAAAACCTAAACCAAACCTACACAAAACATAAACTCCCAAAATCCAACCTTAAACCCCAAACCTAATTTCCAAACTTAAAATAAATAAAACTTAAAATAAAAATAAAAACCTGAACTAAATAATAAAGAAAATAAAAAATAAAAATAAAAAGCTAAACTAAAAACCTAAACCTAAAAATAAAATAAAATAAAACTAAAAACTAATAAGATAAAATACCTAAAAAACTAAACTAAAAATAAAATAAACTTAAAAATAAAACCAAAATGTAAAATAAAAATAAAATCAACCTAAAATAAAATAAATAATAAAATAAAAACCTAAACCTAAACAATAAACCTAAAAAATAAACTAAAATAAATAAAATAAAACCTAAACTCTAAAATAAACAAAAAACATAATCTAACATAAAAAATAAAATAAATAAACACTAAATAAACTTAAAATAAATAAAATATAAACCTAAACCTAAAATAAACTAAACCTAAACCTAAACAAATAATATAAAAGATATCTTAAAATAAACCTAAACCTAAACAAAAAAATAAAACTTAAAATATACCTAAATGAAACCTAAAAACCTAAACATAAAATTAAAATAAAACTTAAACTAAACCTAAAAATAAAAAATAAACTTAAACCTAAAAATAGAATAAAATAAAAAATAAATTAAAAAATTAACCCTAAACCTAAATTTAAAAATAAAATAAACTAAAAAAAAACTAAAACAAATAAACATAAAATAAATAAATAAATAAATAAAATAAAAAAATAAACCTAAAAAAAATATAAATTGGATAAACTAAATATAAAACTCGGTTTCATTAATTTTAAAAGACCCTACCTAAATCTCACCCACCCTACCCTAAATCCTACCCTACACTAAATCTGGGCCCTAAACCCCAACCCCTACCAGGCCACCAACCTTTTGGCTCCCCAGGCCCACCCACCCTAAATCTGACCCTAAATCTCTGAACTGATCAGGACCACACTCTGATCTGAGCCACTGACCTGGGCCATCCCTGGCTCAACACTGGGCCCAGGCCTTAAACCCAAATAGCCCTTGACACTAAAACCCTAAACTGAGGCTGGGCCATGGACTACCCATCTGACCTTACCACTGACCCAAAAACCATTGGGCTGACCTAAACACACCCAAACCAAAGCCTGGGCCCTAAACCTGGGCCCAAACCTTAAACTATCTCCTGGGCTTTAGGCCACAATGACCCTGCTGGGCCTGACTAGGCCATGGGCCCTGAGCCCTAAACCCTAAACCCAACAAACCCTCCAGGCCCTAAACCTCGTTAATAACATAGGCCTGGGCCTAGCCATACCAAGGCCCTGACCTAAAAAAACTTAAATCTTAAACTAAATCCTAAAATGTATAGATAAACCTACTAGATCTACTACCAAGTAGATAAGATAAACTAATTAATAAAATTAACATAAATTAAATATGAGAAAAACCAATTAAGACCTAAATATAATAAAACTAGGCATAAAATAAAAATAAATAAAAAATAAAATAAAATAAAACTAAATAAGTCTAAACCTAAAAAGGCTTTAAAACCTACAATTAACAAATAAAACCTAAACTCAAAACAAAAAAAAATAAAATAAAAATATACAACCTGACCCACAAACCCTAAACCCTAAACCAAAATACAGGCCCTAAACCCTAAACCCCAACTGGCCCCAACCCTACCCAAAAAAATAAACTCCCAACCTGAGCCTAAACCACCCTAAAACCTAGGCCACTGAGCCACACCCCAACCACTAAATCCACAGATGTCCTTAAACTCTAAAACCCTAAACCCAAGCTCACACTAAACCCTAAACCCTGGGGCCTACACTAACACTCAAACTGAGCCTGACCCAAACCACTAAACCCTAACACAAACTGACCTAAATTAAATAAACATATAAAATAAATAAAAAACCTAAACCTAAATAGAATAATAAAATATAAACCTAAACTAAACTAAAATAAATAAAAAACCTAAACCTAAAATTAAAATAAAATAAAATAATAAAAAAATCAAATAAAATAAATAAAAACATAATTAAAACTAAAAAGTAAAATGAACCTAAGAATAAAAAACCTAAATAAAATAAAATCTAAGCATAAAATAAAAATAAAATAAACCAAAAATAAAATAAAATAAAATTAAATAAAAAAAACTTAAACTTAAAAAAATAAACCTAAAAAAATAATAAATAAAACCAAAACCCTAAACTAAACAAACATGGATTGGATTTGGATTGTATGGTAAGTGGATTATCCTAATCCCTAAGGCATAACATAATCCTATGGTTAACCATTCTAAGTCTTTAGGCTTAAGTTAAGTGTTTACCTAATTGTTAGAAGTGTCTAATGACAAGGGAAGTCTTAGTGACTAGAAGACTCCTAAGTCTAAAATGGGAAGATTGAGTCCCTCAGGTAGGTCAGTGCCTTAGGCTCCATAGTGTTGCCTTTGGAAATAGATGATTGGAAGACCGAAGCCAAGTTTCACATTATAGACTCGGATACATCTTTCAATGCTTTGCTTGGGAGACCATGGATACATGAGAATAACATAGTTCCATCCTCTTTTCATCAGTGTATCAAGTTTGTGAGAGGTTGGATCGTCTTCTATGTCAAAGGAGATCTCAAGCCATTTACAGTTCAAGAGGTCAGCATATATGAGGATGCAACTTACTACCTCCCTCAAAATCAACAAGTCTATTCTCTCAAACTTGGCCAAAGTTTAAAAATAAAAGAAAAAAGAAAAAGAAAATGAAAAAGAAAGAGAAAAAGGAAACAAGAAAAGAAAATAGAAGATGCAAAATAAAATAAAAGGGAGCAAAAATAGACTTGGAGGAGGAAATGGAGCCTGACATTTGATTCCACCCAGTTTGTTACTCCATTCAACATATTGGTAGACTGACCTCCACCAACAAAGGAAGAAGCCAGTTTAGAGGCAGTCCTAGGGGTGGAAAACCTTCTTATTGGTCACCCAATAGAAGATATGTCTAAGCTACTAGGAGTACACCTTCTATCCATATAGACTTAAAATCTAGTTCATAGGACGAGTCTTATATGGTTAGCACTCTAGCCAGCTCTTCTCAATAGTAGATTCCCTTGGAGGTGACACTTGAGCTAGATAACGATCAAGACTAGTCTCCAAAGCAAAGCATAAGTTTATCCAAGTCTATATGTGAAACAATTAGGCATCAATTGGGAACCTTAGCTCAAACCCCACTTTCCTCTCAAAAAGCTAAGGGCTTGGTAATTAAGAAAGCCCCTAAGTCATCCACAAGTGTGAAGACTAAGAGGTTTTTTCTGGGAGCTTCATCCTTAAGTCAAGAAATTCATGTAGAACTTTAGGATGATTCATATAAAGATTTAATAAATGTACTTTTTGATTAGTACATGCCTTGTGTTTATAATTTAGAAAAGAAATGGTTAATCTTACATACTTGGTCAAAGCATAGGTCAGACTACTTTGAAAGAATATGGAAAGACAAATGCAAAAGCTCTTAATCAAGATCGTGTTTAAGATTCAGTACAGTGGGTCCAATCGATAATGATAATTACTACTTAGTCATCACCAATTGTTTGGAATCTGATAGGTTCATTTCAAATCACATTAAATCATATGAGGAGCTATGCTTAGAAACTTCAGATGATCTAGATGATCATGAAGTCAAAGATGCACTGCTAGAGTCCGAAGAAGATATCAAGTCAACCATCGATGAGCTCAAGGAAATCAACTTAGGAACTGAATAAGATCCACGCCTGACATACATCAGTTCTTTATTGAATGAAATTAAAATCAATGACTTAGTTATGACTATTGACTAATTTTAAGGAATACTTTGCATGGAGTTATGAAGAGATGCCTAGATTGGCTCCTGAAGTAGAGGTCCATAAATTAGTAATAGAGTGTACTGCTAACCCTATCAAGCAAGCTCCTAGATGCATGCGATTAAACATAGAACAATAGGTCATTTCTGATGTCAAGAAATTGATCAATGCTAGCTTCATCCGGGAAGAAAAATACCCTACCTGGTTAGCTAGTGTCATCCTAGTTAAGAAAAAGAACTGTCAAATTTACATATACGTCAATTTTAGGGATTTAAATAAGGCATGTCCAAAAGATGAATACCACTACCAATCCCAGAGCTGATGGTGGACATTGCCTCATCTCATATAGTCTTCTCTTTCATGGATGGCTCATCTAGATTTAACCAAATAAAGATGGCCCCTAATAATAAAAAATTGTAGCTTTTAGAACCCTGATCAGAATCTATTTCTATAAGGTCATTCCTTTTAGCCTTAAAAATGTCGGTGCTATATACCAACGGGTTGTGACTCAAATCTTCAACAAACTCATTCATCATCAAGTTTAGTGCTATGTCAATGATGTCATGGTAAAAAGTAGAGAAAAGGAAGACCCTCTCTTTAACTTGAGAGTAGTTTTGGAATAGTTAAGATAATTTAACCTTAAAATGAATTTCCACGAAGTGTGCATTTGGGTAGCTTGGGAAAATTCCTTGGGTTTGTCGACGAGGAATCAAAATTGATTCGAAGAAGATCAAGATGATATTAGAAATGCCTCCCCTAAAAGTTTAACTCAACTTAGATCATTTTGAGAGTGTTTATCGTATCTAAGATGCTTTATATCTAGCCATTCCCAGTATTTGTCAAAAAGGATGCCAAGTTTAAGTGGGATGACAGGTATGAACATGCCTTCAAAGACATTAAGCATTACGATGATGGTAGGTTCTAGCGACTATCCTGGCAAGTGCTTACACTTTACACTACTAGATTAGATGACTCCCTTGGTGCTTTGTTGGCCCAAGCCAATGATGAAGGGAAGGAAAATGCACTATATTACCTCTGCCATTGTCTAATCCGTACTGAGGCTAATTATCCACCCATTGAGAAGCATTTCCTAGCTTTAATCTTTGCATCACAAAGGCTGCAGCACTACATGCTTCCTCATAAGGTGAACTTAATCTTTAGGATCAATCCACTATAGTATCTCATGACATGGCTGACATGATGGTCCATGATTCTCTCATAGTTTGACATTACCTTCGTACCTCTCTGTGTAGTAAAAGGACAAGTGCAAGAGGATTCTTTTATACCACGCCCACTTCCTACTGACTCTCTACTTAGTGATCATATCCTCGATGAACAAATCATGAACTTAGGGGATAGTAGCACTCACTACTGGGAAATGTACTTTGATGGTGTGGCTTCCTCTCAATGAGGAGAAGAATCACAATCTACTATTTTAGGAAAGACAGGTGTACGAATAGTTCTCTTAATTCTGGTCCACGATGGGATGAGATTCTCATATTATCTATCAAATCTTTGTACCAACAAAAAAGCAAAATATGAGGCTCTATTTATCAGTCTAGAGTTAGTTGTTACTCTAAGCATCCAGAACATCAGCATCTTCTGGGATTCTCTGGTAGTTATCAACCAAATCATTGGGTTCTATAAGATTATAAAGCCCAAGCTTCATCACTATGATAAGTATACCATGGAGTTGTTGGCCCAAATCTTAGAGGTTGCTATTTATAAGATTCCTCAAGGAGAGAACACTTTAGCGTATGCTTTAGCCAAGCTTGCCAAGGAGTTGGCATGTCAGAAGGATGAGTCCATATCAATAAAATATAAAATAGACAAGTCTTATATCCCTATTGAACTCATCAAAAGTACTCTCTTGAAGGGGAGGTTGCCATTGCCAAGAAGAACAACGAGTTAGATTGGAGGCAATCATTCATGGATTACTTAAATAAAGGCAAACTACCTCAAGAGAAGTCCCAAGGCCATCAGATGAAGCAAAGAGCACTTTCCTATGCTCTTGTGGATGGTGTCTAATATTGGCAGTCTTTTGATCATATGTGGTTATGTTATTTAACAAGGACGAAGCCCATAAGATTGTAACAGAGGTACACTCAGGATTATGTGGAGCCAACCATTTTGATCCAAAGATGAAAGCCAAGATCAAGAGACTGGGATACTACTGGCCGTTGATGATCAAATATTGCATTGATATGGCTAGACGATGCCACCAATGTCAAATACACGGTGTGGTCCTACACCAACCACCTAACATTCTACATCATACATTGGCTTCATGGCTATTTAAGTGTTGGGGTACCAACATAGTGGATCTGATTAATCCTCCTTATTTCAAGGCTCATCGGTTCATCTTAGCTGCTACTGACTACTTTTCCAAATTGATGAAAGTGATTTCATTCAAAGAGGTCACAGCTCAGCATGTTCTCCAGTTATTTAAGAACTATATTATATATAAGTTCAAAGTGCCTCGATGAATTATATCTAATAATTATCGCATTCAGAGCAGATCAACAAATTTTCCAGACACGATAAAGATTGGAGATATTCTACCATCAACTACCTGTGAGAAAATGGCATAGTAGAAGCCTTCAATAAAACTCTCATCCAAATACTATAGAAGACACTCAACAATAACAAGTGATAGTGGCATGAGCAGTTAGTTGAAGCCTTGTGGGCCTACTGCACCAAATAAAGAAGTCTAACTTAGTCTACTCCTTTCTCCTTAGTTTATGGGTCTGAAGCCATTCTACCATTAGAAGTCTAACTCCCATCACTAAGGATAGCTGTGGGTAGCTAGATCATAGCAGAGAATAGAATGCCAAGTTGCGGATAGAAGAGCTTGAAGGTTTGGAGAAGAGATGCCTGCGGGCATGCCAAAACCTTAAGTTATACAAAGCTAAAATGAATCAAGATCATAATAAGTTAGTATGTCCTAGAGCTTTACAAGTAGGAGAGCTTATTTTAATTCTAAGGAGACTAATTATTGAACGTCGTAAGATGGGAGGCAAGTTTATACCCACTTGGGAAAGCTCTTTTTCCATAGAGAAGGCCCACCAAAGAGGATCTTATCAGCTTATTAATCTTAAGGGAGAGCACCTAATGCTTCTAATCAATGGGCTCTACTTAAAAAAAATTATAAATCATGTTTGAAACTAATTATCATCAATGAAAATTTCCTTTTGAATTCAATCTCTTCCATGTTAAAAGTATTCTTGTTTATGAATCTGCCATGATGTGTTTAGGGTAGGTGTAAGGAACCCGAGCTACATTCTATCCTTCATTGACATAACACAAACACAAACTATACACAACCATATAAAATAACAATCTTTTATCTGCTACTCGAGTTGAGATAACACCTCCGACACTCATTCGAGTTGCTCTAGGTCGGTGACATGCTACCACCTAGTGTGTCACCCAAGTGGTCTTGCTTTGGAGGTGTAAGTCTATGCTTTTCTTCCTTGGCCACTTGCCCCAAGAGTGCCTTATTTGTTTGGTAGGCTTTACTAAGTGACCAGTAAGCTACCTCATGTTGGCTTCATTTAAGAGGATGTGAGTATGGTACACTTTCTTCTTGGATTTGCTTTCGTACACTTCCTGGGTTGAGTATATTTGAGGTTCAGGATAAGTCCCCTAGTGGCTCCTTTTATCCTGACTACTTTAAGTCTGGGTCTTGTCCTTCCTCGGGGTTCCCCACTTAGTAGTCGCTCTATGTTAGATAGCATCTATCCCGCTAATGACAGACTATCCCGATGATCAGTACCACTTGGAAAGTTATAAGACTACATGCTTTCTTTCTAGATTGATCGTTGCACACCGATGGACACCTTTGGTTGGTTGGTTCTGACTATGCTGATGGATACACCTTAGGTTGGTTGGTACTCGCACCTTAGGATACACCACTCATGGTAGATGTAAGTTTGCTACACTTTCTCCTTAAGTTGGCCACCGTACACCTATTAGCTTTCTTTTCTAGGTTTGAAGATAATGACCTTAGCAGCACCTCCCCTATGGGCACTATATTCAGATCACATCTTTTGCGATCCCATTTAGTCACTACCCAGGTTATTATTGGATTGGATAGTTCCCCTTCCCTAATAACCACCCCTGTGGCTGGAGAATTCATCCTATGGATGTGCAGATTCTCCCTTGGTCCAATAAATCTGAGATAGGTCAAAGATGATATATCCCCTTCTCAATGTAGTCCCTCGCACAACAATAGGGTCCACATAAATAAATATACAAAATTTACATTTACTTGTGGATTAGGAAGACACCCTTAGCGGTACCTTTTCCCAAGTAGGCATCTTATCTGTAGGGTAGAGTTAGCAAAACTCCTTATTAGAATTACTTGACTACTCTTAAGTTGATATAAGTCCCCAATGGAATTCACTCAATAGTCACCCCTAAGTCGAGTTTCATTTGTTGTGCTACCAATAGGTCATCCCAGCGAATGTTCCCTGCTTTAGAAGATGTAAGTTTGCTACGCTTTCTTCCTTGCATAGCCATTGCACACCAAAAGGCAACCCCTTAGGTTGGCTAGCTCTACCCCACATCCAGTAGACTTTCCCTTTGGATTTGTAAATCTGAGATAGGTTAATGCTGATATAGACCCTTCTCAGTGGGTTTATCACACACCAATAGGGTGCATACATTAATTCAGATTAAATTAAATCCAATCTAATTTTTCTTAATGGAGTTAAATCAAACCCTTCTCCCTAGTGGAGCCTAAAATCATATGTAAATAAGTCATGAAAAAAAATCAAATTCAAAACCAACCTCCCCTGGAGCCAAATTAAACTAACTCCCCAGGTAGAATGATCAAAAAATCCAACCAAACTTTTATTCCTAACAAATACATCCCCAAACAAATCTATGAAATCAAACTAAAATCCTAATCCCAAGCAGATAGCTTGAACCTGATTCCCTAGTGGAAGGTTCATATACCCGATCCCCAGTAGACTCAAGCCCATATCTCTAGCAGATATGCCTCCACATTAATTAAAATAAAATAAAATAAATTAAAGTTGATTCGATCTTAATCCCCGGTGGATTATAGATTCTTATCTCCAGTAGATCTTCTTTCCATAAATCATATATCAAATCAGATTCAAACCTTTTCCCTAGCAGATTTTCTTCTTCTATGCCCTCGAGATAGACCCCTCATATGTAATGTCCAATGCATGTGTGATCCCCTAGCAGATCTCCATCCATGTCCTTGACATGGAATTCTCATCAAATCTTATTTCTTCTCTTATGCACACCCTTAATACTTCAACCAAAAGCCTAATAATGTATTTGTTCAAATTACATCATCTTAACATTGTAATCAACATTTTATGATTTGTGATGTTGCAAGTTCAAACTAACTATACAATATCATGCTAAACATATTATAATGTGAATTAACAAACTATATTATTTCATAATATATGATGTTATATTATAATTTGCTATAATATAATATATTGTCTAACATTACACCTCATTAGAATCACTTAAAAGGAACAAATAACAAAATTATCTCAAAATAAGAATAATGTTCATTTTGGATGTCAAATTGTTATTTTGTTATTAGAAATGGTACAAAATAGCATAATTTTGGTGTTTCTTCTTGGTGTGTGCTGAGAATTTGGCCAAATTCCTCCATCTCAGCCTTCAAATTAACATTTTTGTGAGTTTTGACCAAATGTATTATAACAAAAGTAAAACATACTAAAATGTACAATAACATTTGGTAACACACCACCACATTCATATATGTGTGAAGTTATATTGTTATGTACATTATATTTTAATATGCTTGCATATAATATATTATCTTACATTACACCTTAAAATGAGGGTTTAGGGTTTAGGGTTTTAGGGTTTAGGTTTCAAGGTTTAGGGTTTAGGGTTTAGTGTTTAGGGATTAGGGTTAGGGTTAAGGTTTAGGGTTTAGGGTTGAGGATTTAGGGTTTAGGGTTTAGGCATAGGATTTAGGTTTTAGGGTTTAGGGTTTAGGGTTAGTTTATGGTTTAGGGTTTAGAGTTTTTTAAGGATTGGGGTTTAGGGTTGTAGGTTTAAGGTTGTACGTTTAGGGTTAGTTTTAGGGTTTTGCTTTAGGGTTTAGGGTTTAGGATTTAAGGTTTAGGGGTTAGGGATTTTTAAAAAAAAATTAAGTAAACTGATAGATTTAGGTTTATTTAGTTTATTTAGTTTATTTTTTATTTTAGTTTATTTTTTAATTTTAATTAGGCTTATTTTTTTTGGTATTTAGTTTGCTTTTTTATGTTTATTTATTTTAGTTTAGGTTTTAGGTTTACTTTTTTACTTTAATTTTATTTTTATTTTATTTTTTAGGTTTAGGTTTTATTTTTAATATTTAGGTTTAAGTTTAGTTTTTTATTCTATTTTTTTAGGTTTAGGTTTTAGGTTCTTATTTTAAATTTATTTTTAGGCTTTATTTTTTAGTTTATGTTTAAGTTTATTTTAAGCTTATTATATTTTATTTAGTTTAGGGTTTAGGTTTCATTTATTTTATATATAGGTTTAAGTTTTATTTATTTTAGATTAGTTGATTTTAGTTTAGGTTTAGGTATATTTTATTTTATTTATTTTATTTTTACTTTAGGTTTTATTTTTATTTTTAGTTTAGGGTTTGTGTTTTATTTTTTATTTACTTTTAGGTTTTTATTTAGTTTTTATTTTATTTTATTTTATGTTTATTTTATTTTAATTTTACATTTAGTTTTATTTTATTTAGGTTTTTTAGGTTTATTTTATTTTTCTAGTTTAGTTTAGGATTTTATTTATTTATGGTAGTTTAGCTTTGATTTTTTATTTTATTTTATTTTTAGGTTTAGGATTAAGTTAAAGTTTTGGTTTAGGTTTAGGTTTAGGTTTAGGATTTAGTTTAGGTTTTAGTTTTATTTTATTTTTTTTATTTCATTTAGGTTTAGGTTTATTTATTTATTTTATTTATAGGTTTTATTTAGTTTAGGTTTAGGTTTTTAGGTTTCTAAGGTTTAGGGTTTAGGGTTGTAGATTTTAGGATATATGATTTATGGTTTAGGGTTTAAGGTTTAGGGTTTTAGGGTTTAGGGTTTAGGGTTTAGGGTTTAGAGTTTTAGGGTTTATGGTTTATGATTGTACGATTAGGGTTTAAGATTTTTTTTATTTGTTTTTTTAATTAAGTAAACTGGTAAGTTTAGGATTATTTAGTTTATTTAGTTTATTTTTTATTTATTTTAGTTCATTTTATTTTTTATTTTTATTTTTATTTTTTTATTTATTTATTTTAGGTTTATTTATTTTAGTTTATTTTTTAGGTTTAGGTTTAGGTTTAGGTTTATTTTTTAGTTTAGTTTTATTTATATTTTATTTTTTAGGTTTTGGTTTTATTTTTTATTTTTAGGCTTAAGGCTTAGGGTTTAGGGTTTAAGGTTTATGCTTTTAGGGTTTAGGGTTTTGGGTTTAGGATTTAGGGTTTAGGGTTTTTTAGGGTTTAGGGTTATATGATTAGTGTTGTAGGTTTTGGGCTTAGGGTTTAGGGTTAGTTTTACTATTTAGCTTTCAAGGTTTAAGGTTTAGTATTTAGGGTTTAGGGTTTTTTTTTAAATCAAGTAAATCGATAGGTTTAGGTTAATTTAGTTTACTTAGTTTATCTTTTATTTATTTTAATTTATTTTATTTTATGTTTTTATTTAAGTTTATTTTATATTTTTATTTTACTTAGTTTATTAATTTAAGGTTTATTTAGTTTAGTTTATGTTTTTATTTAATTTTAGGTTTTTTATTTTAGTTTATTTTTTAGGTTTAGGTTTACGTTTAGGTTTATTTTTTAGTTGAGTTTTATTTTTACTTTATTTTTTAGGTTTAGGTTTTTAGGTTTTTATGGTTTAGGGTTTAGGTTTTAAGGTTTATGATTTAAGGTTTATAGTTTAAGGTTTTAGGCTTTAGGTTTTAGGGTTTAGGTTTAGGGTTAGGGTTTAGGGTTTAGGGTTTAGGGTTTAGGCTTTATAATTTAGGGTTTTTAGGGTTTAGGGTTTAGGATTTACGGTTTAGGGTTTTGGGTTTAGGGTTTAGGGTTTTAGGGTATTTTTTTAAGGGTTTAGGTTTTAGGTTTTAGGTTTAGGATTCAAGCTTTAGGTTTATGATTCAGGTTTTAGGTTAGGTTTATTTTTAAATTTAGTAAACCAAGTTTTTTGTAGTTTATTTAGTTTATTTTTTTATTCATTTTAGTTTATTTTATTTGTTTTACTTTTATTTAGGTTTATTTTTTATTTTATCTTCTTTATTTTATTTATTTTAGGTTTATTTATTTTAGTTTAAATTTTTTTATTTTAGTTTATATTTTAGGTTTAGGTTTATGTTTATTTCTTAGTTTAGTTTAATTGTTATTTTATTTTTTAGGTTTTGGTTTTATTTTTTGTTATTAGGTTTAGGTTTAGGATTTTATTTTGTTTTTTTATGTTTAGGTTTTAGTTTTTTATTTTTGGTTTATTTTTAGGTTTTATTTTTTAGTTTAGCTTTAGGTTTATTTTTAGTTTATTTTATTTTAATTAGTTTAGGGATTAGGTTTAGGTTTTATTTATTTTATTTTAGTTTATTTTAATTTAGGTTTATTTTATTTTGTTTATTTTAAGTTCATTTTTTTAGTGTAAGGTTTAGGTTTTATTTTTTATTTATTTTTAGGTTTATTTTTTAGGTTTAGGTTTTTAGTTAGTTTTTATTTTTATTTTATTTTAAGTTTATTTTATTATTATTTTTCATTTAGTTTTTATTTTATTTAGGTTTTTTTATTTTTAGGTTTATTTTATTTTTAATTTAGTTTAGATTTTTATTTATTTTATTTAAATTTAGTTTTTATTTTTTATTATATTTTATTTTTAGGTATAGGTTTATGTTTAAGTTCAGGTTTTAGTTTAGGTTTTTATTTTGATTATATTTTTTATTTTATTTAGGTTTAGGTTTTTTTATTTATTTTATTTTTGGTTTTTTTTCAGTTTAGGTGTAAGTTTTTAGCTTTCTAGGGTTTAGGGATAAGGGTTTAGGGTTTATGGTTTAGGGTTTTGGTTTTAGGATTTATGCTTTAGGGATGTAGGTTTTAGGGTTTAGGGTTTTATCGTTTAGGGTTTAGGGTTTAGGGTTAAGGGTTGAGGGTTAAGGGTTTAGGGTTTAGGGTTTTAGGCTTTAGGGTTTCAGGTTTAGGGTTTAGGGTTTTAGGGAATAGGGTTTAGGGTTTAGGGTATATGGTTAGTTTTAGAGTTTAGGGTTAGGGCTTTTTTTATTATTATTTTTTAGTTTTAGTGTATGTCTTGAATCTGATGAAAAATATCTTGAAACATCATGGTAGGTGTAGTGTTAAATAAGCGGTTCCCACATTATGGATGGATGTGGGCAAATAAGTTAGTCCTTGAAACTAGAATTAGGTTAGGATCTTGGAATATAGGTACTCTTACAGGTAAATTAATGGAATTAATATATATTATGATTCATAGAAAGATAAATATTTTATGTGTTCAAGAATCTAAATGGGTTGGGGAGAAAGCTAAGGAGATTGATAGTTTAGGTTTTAAACTTTGGTATTTAGGTAAAAGTCAAACTAGAAATGGTGTAGGTGTGATTATGGATAAAAGTTTGAAGGATAATGTTATAAATATTAATAGATGTGGAGATAGAATTATAGCTTTAAAGATTATTGTTGATACTAAGATTATCAATGTTATAAGTGTCTATGCTCCTCAAGTAGGTTTTGAGGTAAGCATAAAAGAAAAATTTTGGAATGAATTAGAGATTAATACAAAAGATACCTCTTGAAGAAAAGTATTTATTGGAGAGTTAAATGGACATGTTGGTAAAGTGATAGAAGATTTTAAAAGTATTCATGGTGGTTATGGATTTGGAGTGACTAATGAAGAAGGTAGGACTATATTAGATTTTGCTTTAGCTTATGATTTTGTAGTTGCTAACACTTTATTTAAGAAAAGAGATGAACATATTATTACTTATAAAAATGGATCTAGTAAAACACAAATTGATTATTTTATAAGAAAAATAGATAGATTGTAAAGATTGTAAGGTCATTCAAGTGAAAATCTAAGTAACATCAATTGTTAGTTTTAGATTTTAAGATGAAAGGTTGTAAGAGAAAAAATAAACCAAATTATTGTCCTAGAATTAGATGGTGACACTTAAAGAACACAAATAAAAGTATTTTTAAGAGTAAGCTACAAGAGATTAGAATTTGGGATGTTCATGAAGAAGCTAACATTATGTGGGAAAAAATAGCAAGTGAAATTAAGCAAGTTGCTAAAGATGTGCTTGGAGACTCAAAAGGAAAAGCTTCTTTTAATAAGAATTGTTGGTGGTGGAGTCAGAGTGTGCAAGAAAAGATAAAAAATAAGAAGTATTGTTATAAAACTTGGTTTAGATGTAAATACTCGGAGAATTGGGAAAGATATAAAGTGGGCTATAGAGATTCTAAGAAAGCAATATATGATGCAAAAAATTTAGCTTTTAGTGAATTATACAATAGATTAGATACCAAAGAAGGTGAAAGATGTATGTATAAGTTAGCTAACCAAAGAGATAGGAGAAGTAAAGACATAGTTCAAGTGAGGTGTATTAAGGATGAAAATAATAAAATGTTTTTTAGAAAGATATTGAAAATAGGTGGATGAGGTATTTTGATAAACTTTTCAATGGATCTGAATATGATTGATTTTAGCAACCTTAATACCCTAAACAAAAATAAAGAATTTCATTTTATTATCATTATTAGTAAATCTGAAGTTAGTGAAGCTTTAAAGAAAATGAAATGTGGAAAAGCGATATGGATAATATTCCAATAGAAGTGTGGAAATGTTTAGGAGATCAAGGAATTTCTTGGCATACAAATCTTTTTAATGTCATTTTAAAGACTAAAAAGATGCCAGATGAGTGGAGAAAGAGTTTGTTGGTTCCTATATTTAATAATAAAGGTGATGCACAGGAGTGTGAAAATTATAGAGGAATTAAGTTAATATGCCATACATTAAAATTATGGGAGAGAGTAATTGAGCATAGGTTACAATGTGATACAAAATTTTCTTACAATTAGTTTGGTTTCATGCCAGGTAGATCTACTATGGATGCTATACATTTGTTAAGGGGTTTGATGGAGAAGCATAGAAAGTAAGGAGGATCTTCATATGATATTTATTGATTTAGAAAACTTATGATAAAGTTTCAAGAGATGTTCTTTGGAGAGTTCTAGAACGAAAAGGAGTTAATATTGGTTATATTTAAGTCATTAAGGGTATGTATACTAGAGGTTACTTGTGTCCAAACACAAGGAGGATTGAAAAAATATTTTCCTATTTCAGTTGGATTACATCAAGGATCAACTTTAAGCCCTTATCTTTTTTACTTTAGTTATGGATGTTCTTACTAGGCATTTACAAGAAGATGTACCTTGGTGTATGCTTTTTGTTGATGACATTTTTTTTGTTGATATGACTAGAGAAGGAGTCCAACAGAAACTTGAATTATGGAGGTCAACTCTAGAGTCTAAATGTTTTCGTTTAAGTAGATCTAAAACTGAATATATGGAGTGTAATTTTAGTTGTAGAAGTTCTAGTGGTAGTGTTGTGACATTAGGTGATCAAGTCATTAATAAGAATGAGCATTTAGGTTTTATTGTTCAAAATGATGGTGAAATAGATGGAGATGTTATTAGTAGAATTCAAGTTGGATGGTTGAAGTGGAGGAATGCATCTGGACTATTATGTGATAGACAAGTTCCACTTAAACTTAAGGGAAAATTTTATAAGATGGTGGTAAGACCGATGACAAATGGTGTAGAATGTTGGCCAATAAAGAAGCATAAGACTAAGTTAAGTGTTACAGAGATGAGGATGCTTAGGTGGATGAGTGGCTTTACTCTTAGAGATAGAATACAAAATGAGTATATTCGAGAAAAAGTTGGAGTATCTCCAGTGGTATATAAGATTAGGGAGAGTCGCCTTAGATGGTTTGGCCACATAAAGCGTCGATCGATGACGATTAGAAGAGTAGATACATTAGATTTGCCTTATGTTAAGAAAGGTAGAGGTAGACCTAAAAAGGCTTGGTTAAGATGTATAAAAAATGATCTTAGTATACTTGAATTAGATGAGAATTTGACACATAATAGGACACAATGGAGACGAAGGATTCATGTAGCCGACCCCACCTAGTGGGATTAAGGCTTGTTGTTGTTGTTGTGATTGTTGTTGTTATAGTTTTAAGGTTTAGGTTTTAGTTTTAGGTTTAGTGTTTCTGGGTTTTTTTATTAAAGAATAAATCTAGATTTAACATTTCTTCTTTTTGATTTCATCAACCAAGTAACACACCAAGTTTTCTAAGATATAAGCGATGACATAGATAAAAAATGAGCATGCATAGAGCAAATCAAAAACCCTAGATAACTAGAATGATATCTACTATAAAGACACAGTTCCATAAGCAATAGATCAGATCGACCGTTCTTCATTTTCTCCAGTTTCCATTAGAACAACCATGACCTCTCTAGTAGCAGGATCGACCATCATATCCTCAATCTGTCCCTCCACCACCACCACGGTTGTAACCTCTTTCGCTCCTCCTGCCTACATAACCACCACTGCTCTGACCACCACCTCCATATCCACCAACACCTTCAAATCCCCCACCACCATTGCGATAATCACCACCTCCTTTTTCACTTCCACTACCAGATCTAGACTGAGCCTGGTTGACGGTGACGTTCCTGCCATCAAGGTTCTTCCCATTCTTAGGGTTTAGGTATATTTCTCAATTTATTTAGGTACTTTAGGTTTAGGTTTAGGGTTTGGGGTTTAGAGTTTAAGGTATAAGGTTAGGGTTCAGGGTTTTAGTTTTAGGGTTTTGGGTTTAAGATTCAGGGTTTAGGGTTTAGGGTTAGGGTTTAGTGTTTAGTGTTTAGGGTTTAGGGTTTATTATTGTTTAGGATTCAGGGATTGGGGTTTAGGGTTGTAAGTTTAATATTGTAGGTTTAGGGTTAGTTTTTGCATTTAGGGTTTAGGATTTAGCATTTAGGATTTAGGGTTTAGGGTTTTTTTTAATTAAGTAAATTGACAGGTTTAGGTTTATTTAGTTTACTTTATTTATTATTTTTATTTATGCTTATTTTTTATTTTAATTTAGTTTAGTTTATTTATTTTGGTTTAGGTTTTTTATTTTAGTTTCTTTTTCAGGTTTAGCTTTAGGTTTATGTTTATTTTTTTAAGTTTAGTTATATTTTTATTTTATTTTTAGGTTTATGTTTTATTTTTATTTTTAGGTTTAGGTTAAGGTTTTATTTTTTATTTTTTAGGTTTAGCTTTTAGGTTTTATTTTAGGTTTATTTTTAGGTTTTATTTTTAGTTTAGGTTTAGGTTTAGTTTTATTTTTGTTTTTTTTATTTAGTTTAAGTTTAGGTTTAAGTTTAGGTTAAGTTTATTTTAGGTTTTTGTTTAGGTTTTATTATTTTAGTTTATTTTATTTTAGTGCAGGTTTAGGTTTATTTTATTTTTATTTTAGGTTTAGGTTTTATTTTTAGTTTAGGGTTTAGGTTTTAGTGTAGAATTTAGCATTTTGGCTATTTTTTAATAGAGAACAAATTCAGTTTCAACATTTCTTCTTTTTGATTTCATGAACCAAGTAACACACCAAGTTTTCTAAGATATAAGCGATGACATAGATAAAAAATGAGCACACATAGAGAAAATAAAAAACCCTAGATAGCTAGAATCATCTCTACTATAAAGACACAATTCCATAAGCAGCAAATCATATTGATCATTCTTCAGTTTCTCCAGTTTCCATCAGAACCACCCTGGCCTCTTGAGTAGCCAGTTCGACCATCATATCTCTGATCTCTCCCTCTGCCACCACCATCGTTATAACCTCTATCGCTCCTCCCACTTCCATAACCACCACTGCTCCAACCACCACACCTCCATATCCACCGGCACCTCCAGATCCCCACAACTATGATCCACCCTCCACCTCCAGCTTGATCTAGATTGACTCAGGCGAGTGATGTTCCTTCTCAAGGTTACACTTAATCATAGGGTTTAGGTTTAGGTTTAGGTTTATTTGGTTTTAGGGTTTAGGTTTATTTTTTTATCTATTTAGTCTCATTTGGTTTAGGTTTATGGTTTGGGGTTTAAGGTTTAGGGTTAGGGTTTACAGTTTAGGGTTTAGGGTTTAGGGTTTAGGATTTAGGGTTTATGGTTTATGCTTTTAGGGTTCAGGGTTCAGGGTTAGGGTTTATGGTTTTTTAGGGATTAGGGTTTAGGTTTTGGTTTTAGGGTTGTAGGTTTCGGGATTAGGGTTGTAGGTTTAGGGTTTAGGGTTTAAGTTTTAGAATTTAGTGTTTAAGGTTTTTATATTTATTTAAGTAAACCTGTAGGCTTAGGATTATTTAGTATATTTAGTTTATTTTTATTTGCTTCAGTTTACTTTATTTTTTATTTTTAATTAGGTTTATTTTTTATTTTTATTTAGTTTAGTTTCTTTAATTTAATTTAGGTTTTGTATTTTTTTTTTAAGTTTAGGTTTAGGTTTAGGTTTATTTTTTAGTTGAGTTCTATTTTTATTTTATTTTTTAGGTTTAGGTTTTATTTTTTATTTCTAGGTTTAGGTTTAGGTTTTTATATTTTATTTTTTAGGTTTAGGTTTTATTTTTTATTTCTAGGTTTAGGTTTAGGTTTTTATATTTTATTTTTTAGGTTTAGGCTTTAGTTTTTTATTTTATGTTTATTTTTAAGTTTTATTTTTTATTTTAGGTGTTGGTTTATTTTTAGTTTATTTTATTTTATTTAGTTTAGGTTTAGGTTTAAGTTATATTTATTTTAGTTTAGTTTATTTTAGTTTAGGTTAAAGTTTATTTTATTTTATTTTTATTTTAAGTTTAGGTTTCTTTAGTTTACGGTTTAGGCTTTTTTTGTTTATAGTTTAAGTTTTATTTTTAAGTTTTATTTTTAGGTTTATTTTTTATGTTTAGGTTTTTATTTTGTTTTTAATTTATTTTATTTTAGGTTTATTTTATTTTTATTTTACATTTAGTTTTTATTTTATTTAGGTTTTTTATTTATAGGTTTAGTTTATTTTTTAGTTTAGTTTAGGTTTTATTTATTTTATTTTAGTTTTTCTTATTTTTTATTTTTTTTATTTTTGGTTTAGGTTTAGGTTTTAGTTTATGTTTTTATTTTATTTTATTTTTTTATTTTATTTATTTTATTTTTAGTTTTATTTAGTTTAGGTTTAGGTTTTTAGTGTTTAGGGTTTATGGTTTAGGGTTTAGTGTTTAGGGTTTAGGGTTTTCAGGTTTAGGGTTTTAGGGTTTATGATTTAGGGTTTTAGGGTTTAGGGATTAGGGTTTAGGGTTTAAGTTTTAGTGTTTAGGCTTTAGGGTTTGGGATTTTTAGCATGTAGGGTTTTGGGTTAGCTTAGGGTTTAGGGTTAGTTTAGGGTTTAGGGTTTAGGTTTAGGGTTTAGAGTTTATGGTTTAGTCTTTAGAGTTTATGATTTTAGGTTTAGGTTTAGATCTTAGGTTAGTTTAGAGTTTAGGTTTAGGGTTTAGGTTTAGGGTTTATGATTTAGGGTTAGTTAGGTTAGGTTTAGAGTTTAGGGTTTAGTTTAAGGTTTAGGTTTAGGGTTTGGATTTAGGATTTAGGGTTGTAGGTTTAAGTTCTGAGTTTAGGTTTAGGTTTTATTAGTTTGTAGGGTTTAGGTTTGGGGTTTAGGATTTAGGGTTTAGGTTTTAGCTTAAGATTTAGGTTTATTTTATTTTAAAATTAAATTAAATAGATTTAGGTTTATTTAGTTTATTTATTTTTTATTTTAGTTTATTTTTTTTATTTAGGTTTATTTTTTATTTGTATTTAGTTTGGTTTTTTTATTTTAGGTTTATCTATTTTAGTTTTGGTTTCTTATTATAGTTTATTTTTTAGGTTTAGGTTTAGGTTTAAGTTTATTTTCAAGTTTAGTTTTATTTTTATTTTATTTTGTAAGTTTAAGTTTTATTTTTTATTTTTAGGTTTAGGTTTAGGTTTTTACTTTATTTTTTTAGGTTTGGGTTTTTGGTTATTCTTTTAGGTTTATTTTTAGGTTTTCTTTTTTAATTTATGTTTAGGTTTTATTTATTTTAGTTTTGTTTATTTTAGTTTAGGTCTAGGTTTATTTTAATTTGTTTATTTTAATTTTAGGTTGTTTTTTTTTGTTTATAGTTTATGTTTTATTTTTTATTTATTTTTTGGATTTATTTTTAGGCTTATTTTTTAAGTTTAAGATTTTATTTTATTATATTTTATTTCTATTTTATGTTTAGGTTTTATTTTATTTATGTTTTCTATTTTTAGGTTTATTTTATTTTTTTAGTTTAGTTTAGGTTTTTGTTAATTTTATTTTAGTTTACTTTTTTATTATATTATATTTTTAGATTTAGGTTTTAGTTTAGGTATTTATTTATTTTATTTTATTATTTTATTTAGGTTTAGGTTTTTTATTTTTTTATTTTTAGGTTTTATTTAGTTTAGGTTTAAGTTTTTAGGTTTTTAAGGTTTAGGGTATAGGATTTAAGGTTTAGGGTTTAGGGTTTGGGGTATAGAGTTTAGGGTTTAGGGTTGCAGGTTTTAAGTTTTAGAGTTTAGGGTTTAGGGTTTAAGGTTTAGGGTTTAGGGTTTTAGGGTTTAGGGTTTAGGTTTAAGGGTTTAGGGTTTAGAGTTTAGGGTTATAGGTTTAGGGTTTAGGGTTTAGGTTGGTTTTAGAATTTAGGACTTAGGGTTAGGGTTTTTTTTATATATTTTTATATATTTTTATTTAGGGTTTAGGGTTTAAGGTTTATTAGGATTTAGCTTTTATGATTGTTGGTTTAGGGTTCAGTGTTTAGGGTTTAGGGTTAGTTTTAGGGTTTTGGGTTTTAGGCATTAGGGTTTATGGTTTAGGGTTGTAGGTTTAGGTTTAGGTTTGGGGTTTAGGGATAGTTTTAGGGTTTAGGGTTTGAGGCTTAGGGTTTAGGATTTAGGGTTTAGAGTTTTTTTTTTAAAAAAATTAAGTATATCAGTAGGTTTAGGTTTTGGGTTAGTTTTAGGTTTTAGGTTTTAGAGTTAGGGTTTTATTTATTTATTTTTACTTTTTTTTATTTAGGATTTAGGGTTTAGGGTTGTAGGTTTAGGGTTTAGTGTTTAGGGTTTATCGTTTAGGGTTTAAGATATAAGGTTTAAGGTTTTTTTTAAAAACATTAAGTAAACCAATATGTTCAATTTATTTAATATATTTAGTTTATTTTTTATTTATTTTAATTTACTTTATTTTTCATTTTTATTTAGGTTTTTTTTATTTAGTTTAGTGTATTTATTGTAACTTAGGTTTTTTATTTTAGTTTATTTTTTAGGTTTAGGTTTACGATTAGGTTTAGGTTTATTTTTTAGTTGAGTTTTATTTTTATTTTTTATTTTTAGGTTTAGGTTTTATTTTTTATTTTAGTTTTTTAGGTTTAGGTTATAGGTTTTTTATTTTAGGTTTATTTTAGGTTTTATTTATTTGTTTAGGTTTAGGTTTATTTTAGTTTATTTTATTTTATTTTATTTAGGTTTAGTTTATTTATTTTAGGTTTAGGTTTAGGTTTTATTTATTTTACTTTAGTTTATTTTAGTTTAGGTTTATTTTATTTTGTTTATTTTATTTTTATTTTAAGTTAAGGTTTTTTTAATTTAGGGTTTGGGTTTTAGTTTTTATTTATTTTTAGGTTTATTTTTTAGGTTTAGGTTTTCATTTAGTTTTTATTTTATTTTATTTTAGGTTTAATTTATTATTATTTTATGTTTAGTTTTTATTATATTTAGGTTTTTTATTCTTAGGGTTATTTTCTTTTTTAGTTTAGTTTATGTTTTATTTTATTTTATTTTAGTTTATTTTTATTTTTATATTTTATTATATTTTTAGGTTTAGGTTTAGGTTTTAGTTTAGGTTTTTATTTTATTTTATTTAAGTTTAGGTTTTTTTTTATTATATTTTTAGGTTTTATTTAGTTTAGGTGTAGATTTTTAGGTTTTTAGGGTTTGGGGCTTAGGGTTTTGGGTTTTGGGTTTTAGGGTTTAGGGTTTAGGGTTTAGGGTTTAGGGTTTTAGGGTTTAGGGTTTAGGGATAGGGTTTAGGGTTTAGAGTTTAGGGTTTAGTGTTTAGGCTTTAGGGTTTAGTGCTTTTAGGGTTTAGGGTTTATCGTTTAGGGTTTAGGGTTTTCTTTTTTAAACTAAAAGGATTTAGGGTTTATTTATTAAAGTTAGTTTAGTTATTTTTATTAAGTTTTTGTTTTATTATGCTTATTTGTTAGTTATTAGTATATTTAGGGTTTAGGTTTATTAATTTAGTTTATTATTATTATTATTATTTTAGTTATTAGTTTTTATTTTGGGGTTTATTTGGTTTTATGTTTAGTCTTTATTTGGGTTTATTAGGGTTATTGTGGTCTAGTGTTTTTTAATTTTGTTTTAGTTTTGGTGGGTTTTATTAGTTTTAGTTAGGTTTTTAGTTTAGTTATTATTTAGTTATTAGTTTAGGGTTTTTTTTTTTAGTTTTGGGTTTTATTAGATTTATTTTATTAGTTTTTAGTTTATTAGTTATTTCTAGTTTAGTTAGTTTTTATTAGGTTTATGGGTTCAATTTTAGTTTAGTTTATTAGTTTTTAGTTTTGTATATTTTTAGTTTTATTATTATTGGGTTATATTGGTTTGGTTTTATTAGTTTAGGGTTTAGTTCTATTATTTATTAGTTTATTATTACTATTATTATTATTATTATTATTATTTTAATTAGTTTTTATTAGTTTATTATTATTATTATTATTATTATTATTATTATTATTATTATTATTTTATTAGTTAGTATAGTTTCTTTTTTAGGGTTTTATGGTTTTAGTTAGTATATTAGGTTTTAGTTATTATTATTTACTTTAGTTATTTTTATTAGTTTTAGTTTTTAGGTTTATCATTAGTTTTATTGTTATATACTTAGTTAGCTTTATTAGTATTAGTTAGGTTTTATTATTTGTTATTGATTTATTATTTGTTTTAAAATTATTATTATTAGTTTTGTTTTCTTTATTAGGTTTGGGTTTAGGGTTAGCTTAAGGATTAGGGTTTATGGTTAGCTTAGGGTTTAGGGTTAGATTAAGGTTTAGGGATTTAGGATTTTGGGTTTAAGCTTTAGGGTTTAGGGTTTAGGGTTAGTTTAGGGTTTAAGGTTTAGGGTTTAGGGTTTATGATTAGGGTTAGGGTTTTTGGTTTAGGGTTTAAGGTTTAGGGATTACGATTTAGGTTTAGGATTTAGGGGTGCAGGTTTAGGGTTGTAGGTTTAGGGTTTAGGGTTTAGGGTTGGTTTAGGGTTTAGGGTTTAGGATTTAGTGCTTAGGGTTTAAGGTTTAGGGTTTTTTTAAAAAATTAAGTAAATCGCTAGGTTAAAATTTATTTAGTTTATTTTATATTTTTATTTAGGTTTATTTTTTATTTTTATTTATTTTATGTTTATTTATTCTAGTTCAAGCTTTTTTATTTAATTTATTTTTTTAGTTTAGGTTTAGGAATATGTTTATTTTTTTAGTTTAGTTTTATTTTTATTTTATTTTTTAGGTTTAGGTTTTATTTAGGTTTAGGTTTTTATTTTAATTTTTTTTTGTTTAGGTTTTAGGTTTTATTTTAGGTTTATCTTTAGGTTTTATTTTCTAGTTTATGTTTAGGTTTATTTTATTTTATTTTATTTTATTTTATTTTGGGTTTAGGTTTAGTTTATTTTAGGGTTAGGTTTAGGTTTTATTTATTTTAGTTTAGTTTATTTTAGTTTAGGTTTGGATTTATTTTATTTTAGGTTTAGGTTTTTTTTTAGTTTAGGGCTTAAGTTTTACTTTTTATTTATTTTTAGGTTTATTTTTTTGGATTATGTTTTTATTGTATTTTAGGTTTTTTTATTTTATTTTTTGTTTAGTTTTTATTTTATTTAGGTTTTTTATTTTTAGGTTTATTTTATTTTTTTAGTTTAGGTTTAGGTTTATATTTATTTTATTTTAGTTTAATTTTTCTTTTTTTTATTTTATTTTATTTTAGGTTTGTTTTAGGTTTAGGTTTTAGTTTAGGTTTTCATTTTTATTTAAGTTTAGGTTTTTTTAATTTTATTTTTAAGTTTTATTTAGTTTAAGTTTAGGTTTTTATGTTTTTAGGGTTTAGTGTTTAAGGTTTAGGGTTTTGGGATTATGGTTGGGGTTTAGGGTTTAGGTTTTAGGGTTTACGATTTAGTGTCTTATGGTTTAGGGTTTAGGGTTTAGGGTTTATGGTTTAGGGTTAGGGTTTTTTTATTTTTTTATTTTTTTATTTTTAATTTTTTTAAAGTTAAGAAAACTTGTAGGTTTATGTTTAATTAGTTTACTTTTTATTTGTTAGGTTTAGGTTTAGATTTAGGTTTCAATTTAGGCTTTTATTTTATTTTATTTTTTAATTTAGGTTTAATTTTTTTCATTTTTCATTTTTAGGTTTTATTTAATTTAGGTTCATGTTGTTAGGTTTTTACGGTTTAGGGATTAGGGTTTAGGGTTTAGGGTTTGGGTTCATGGTTTAGGGTTTAGGGTTGTTGGTTTTAGAGTTTAGGGTTCAGGGTTTACGGTTTAGGGTTTAGGGTTTTAGGCTTTATGCTTTTAAGGTTTAGGGTTTAGGGTTAGGGTTTAGGGTTTAGTATTTTTTGGGGTTTATGGTTTAGGTTTTTGGGTTGTAGGTTTAGTATTATAGGTTTAGGGTTAGTTTTAGGGTTTAGGGTTTAGGATTTATAGTTTAATTTTTCTTAAAAAAAATAGGTTTAAGTTTACTTAGTTTACTTAGTTTAATTTTATTTATTTTAGTTTATTTTTATTTAGGTAAATTTTTTATTTTTATTCAGTTTAGTTTATTTTTGTTAGGTTTATTTATTTTGGTTTATTTTTTAGGTTTAGTTTTAGGTTTAAGTTTATTTTTTAGTTGAGTTTTTTTTTTATTTTATTTTTAGGTTTTGGTTTTTAGGTTTTTAGGTTTTTAGGGTTTAGGGTTTAGGGTTTAAGGTTTAGGGTTTAGTGTTTATAGTTTAGGGTTTAGTGTTTAAGGTTTTAGGGTTTTAGGGTTTAGGGTTTAGGGTTAGGGTTTAGGGTTTAGGGTTTAGTGTTTAGGCTTTAAGGTTTAAGGATTTTAGGGTTTATGGTTTAGGGTTTAGGGTTTAGATTTAGGGTTTTAGGGCTTAGGGTTTAGGGTTTAGGGTTTAGGGTTTAGGGTTTAGGGTTTAGGGTTTAGGGTTTGGGTTTATGGTTTAGGTTTTAGGTTTAAGGTTCAGGTTTTTGTTTAGGATTTTCTATGGTTTAGGCTTTAGGCTTTAGGGTTATAGGTTTAGTGTTGTAGGTTTAGAGTTTAGGGTTTAGGGTTAATTTTAGGGTTTATGGTTTAGGATTTAGGGTTTAGAGTTTAGGGTTTAGGATTTAGGATTTAGGATTTAAGGTTTTTTTAAAAAAAAATAAGTAAATCGATAAGTTTATGTTTATTTTTTTTTTATTTATTTTAGTTTATTTTTATTTATTCAAGTATATTTTTTATTTTTATTTAATTTAGTTTATATATTTTTGGTTTACTTATTTTAGTTTATATTTTTATTTTAAGTTATTTTTTAGGATTAGGTTTAGGTTTAGGTTTAATTTAAGTTGAGTTTTATTTTTATTTTATTTTTTAGGTTTAAGTTTCTAGGTTTAAGGTTTAGGGTTAAAGGTTTAGGGTTTAAATTTTAGGGTTTAGGGTTAGGGTTTAAGGTTTAGTGTTTAGGCTTTAGAGTTTAGAGTTATTAGGGTTTAGTGTTTAGGGTTTAGGGTTTACGATTTATGGTATAGGATTTTAAGTTTGGGGTTTAGTGTTTAGTCTTTACGGTTTAGGGTTTAGGGTTTAGCATTTAGGATTTTGGGTTTGGGGTTTAGTTATAGGGTTTAGGGTTTAGGATTTATGGTTGTAGGTTTTGGGTATAGGGTTAATTTTAGGGTTTATGGTTTATGGTTTTAGGGTTTAGGGTTTAGGGCTTAGGGTTTAGGATATAGGATTTAGGGTTTAGGGTTTTTTTATATATAAAAAATTAAGTAAATCAATAGGTTTAGGTTTATTTAGTTTACTTAGTTTATTTTTTATTTATTTTAGTTTATTTTATTTTTTCTTTTTTGTTTAGGTTTATTTTTTTATTTTTATTTAGTTTAGTTTATTTATTTTAGGTTTATTTATTTTAGTTTATTTTTTAGGTTTAGGTTTAGGTTTAAGATTATTTTTTAGTTTAGTTTTATTTTTATTTTATATTTTAGGTCTTGGTTTTTAAGTTTTTAGGTTTTTAGGGTTTAGGGTTTAGGGTTTAAGGTTTAGGGTTTAGGGTTTAGGGTTTATGGTTTATGGTTTTAGGGTTTAGGTTAAGGGTTTAGTGTTAGGGTTTTGCATTTAAGGTTTAGGGTTTAGTGTTTAGGCTTTAGGGTTTAGGGTTTTAAGGGTTTAGGGCTTAGGGTTTAGGGTTTAGGGTTAAAGATTTAGGGTTTAAGGTTTTGGATTTGGGGTTTACAATTTTATGGCTTAGGATTTAGGTTTAGGTTTAGGGTTTAGGGTTTAGGGTTTAGGTTTTAGGTTTAGGGTTCAGGTTTTAGCTTAGGGTTTTTTAGGTTTTAGGGTTTAGCTATTAGTGTTAGTGTTGTAGGTTTAGGGTTTATAGTTTAGGGTTTAGGGTTAGTTTTATAGTTTATGGTTTAGGGTTTAGGGTTTAGGGTTTAGGGTTTAAGGCTTAGGATTTATAATTTAGGGTTTAGGGTTTTTTCTTTTAAAAAAAACTTAAAGTAAATCAGTAAGTTTTGGTTTATTTAGTTTACTTAGTTTATTTTACTTTGTATTTTTGGTTAGCTTTATTTTTCATTTTATTTAGTTTAGTTTATTTATTTTAGGTTTACTTATTTTAATTTGGGTTTTTTATTTTTATTTATTTTTTAGGTTTTGGTTTAAGTTTATGTTTATTTTTTTATTGAGTTTTATTTTTATTTTATTTTTAAATTTTAGCATTTTAGGTTTTTAAGGCTTAGGGTTTAAGGTTTAGGGTTGAGGGTTTAGGGTTTAGGGTTAGGGTTTAAGGTTTAGGGTTTAATCTTTAGGCTTAAGGGTTTAGGGTTTTCAGGGTTTAGGGATTAGGGTTGAGGGTTTGGGGTTTAGGGTTTTTGGTTTGGAGTTTAGTGTGTAGGCTTTAGGGTTTAAGGATTTTAGGGTTTAGGATTTAGGGTTTAGGTTTTAGGGTTTAGGGTTTTTGGTTTTAGGTTTAGGGTTATAGGGTTTAAGATTTTGGATTTAGGGTTGTAAGTTTAGGGTTTAGGGTTTATGGTTTAAGATTTAGGGTTTAAGGTTTAAGATTTAAGATTTAGAGTTTATGGTTTAGGGTTTAAGGTTTAATGGGGTTTAGTTATGGGTTAGATTTAGGATTTAGGGTTGTAGGTTTAAGGTTTAGGGTTTAGGGTTGGTTTTAGGGTTTAGGGTTAGGATTTTTTTATTTAATTTTTAGGGCTTAGGGTTTAGGGTTTAGGTTTAGGGTTGGTTTTAGTTTAGGTTTATTTTAAATTAAAGTAAGTAAATAGGTTTAGGTTTATTTAGTTTATTTTTATTTATTTTAGTTTACTTTATTTTTATTTATATTTATGTTTATTTTTAAATTTTATTTAGTTTAGTTTATTTATTTTTAAGTTTATTTATAATAATTTTGGTTTTTTATTTTAGTTTATTTTTTAGGTTCAGGTTTATTTTTTAGTTGTGTTTTACTTTTATTTTATTTTTTAGGTTTAGGTTTAGGTTTAGGTTTAGGTTTTATTTTTTTTTTTAGGTTTAAGTTTTAGGTTTTTATTTTAGGTATTTTTTTAGGTTTAATTTTTTAGTTTAGGTTTAGGTTTAATTTTAGTTTATTTTATTTTATTTAGTTTAGGTTTATTTTTATGTTTAGTTGATTTTAGGTTTAGGTTTAGTTTTTATTTATTTTCGTTTAGTTTATTTTACTTTAGGTTTAGGTTTATTTTATTTTGTTTATTTTATTTTTATTTTAGGTTTAAGTTTTTTTTTAGTTTATGGTTTAGGTTTTATTTTTTATTTATTTTAGGTTTTATTTTTAGGTTTATTCTTTTAGTTTATGTTTTTATTTAATATTTATTTTATTTTATTTTAAGTTTATTTTAGGTTATATTTTTTTTATTTTACATTTAGTTTTTATGTTATTTATGTTTTTTATTCTTAGGTTTATTCTATTTTTTTTAGTTTTGTTTTTGTTATTATTTATTTTATTTTAGTGTATTTTTATTAGTTTGTTTTATTTTATATTTAGGTTTAGGTTCAGGTTTTAGTTAAGGATTTTATGTTATTTTATTTTTTTAATTTATTTAGGTGTAGGTTTTTTTATTTATTTTATTTTTAGGTTTTATTTAGTTTAGGTTTATGTTTTTAGTTTCTTAAGGTTTAGGGTTTAGGATTTATGGTTTAGGGTTTTAGTGTTTAGGGTTTTGGGTTTGGTTTTAGGGTTAAGGGTTTAGTGTTTAGGCTTTAGCTTTTAGGATTGTTAGGGTTTAGGGTTAGCTTAGGTTTTAGGGTTTGGGATTTAGGGTTTTTTAGGGTTTAGAATTTAGGGTTTAGGATTTTTTTTTTAAATAAAAATTAATTATACTAGTAGGTTTAGGTTTATTTAGTTTATTTTTTATTAAATTTAGTTTAGTTTATTTTTTATTTTTATTTAGTTTTATTTTTTATTTTTATTTCGATTAGTTTATTTATTTGAGTTTATTTTTTTATTTTTTTATTTTTTATTAGTTTAGGGTTTAGGTTTTATTTTTTTATTTATTTTTAGATTTTCTTTTTTTATGTTTATTTTTTAAGTTTAGGTTTTTATTTCATTTTTAATTTATTTTATTTTAAGCTTATTTTATTTTTATTTTATGTTTAGTTTTTATTATATTTAAGTTTTATTATTTTTAGGCTTATTTTCTTTTTTAGTTTAGTTTTAATTTTTATTTATTTTATTTTATTTTAGTTTTATTTATTTTATTTTATTTTATTTTATGGTTTATGTTTAGGTTTAGGTTTTAGTTTAAGTTTTTATTTTGTTTTATTTTTTTAGTTTAATTATGTTAAGGTTTATTTATTTATTTTATTATTAGGTTTTATTTAGTTTAGGCTTTTAGGGTTTAAGGTTTAGGGTTTAGGGTTGTAGGTTTTAGGTTTTAGGTTTTAGGGTTTAGGGTTTAGGGTTTAGATTTTAGGGTTTAGGGTTTAAGGTTTAGGGCTTAGGGTTTATGGTTTAGGGTTGTAGGTTTAGGGTTTAGAGTTTAAGGTTTAGGGTTAGTTTTAGGGTTTAGGATTTAGTGTTAGGGCTTTTATTATTATTATTATTACTTCTTTATTTTTTAAATTAAGTAACCTGGCAGGTTTAGGTTTATTTAGTTTATTTTTTTATTTTAGTTTATTTTATATTTTATTCTGATTTAGGTTTATTTTTATTTTTATTTAATATAGTTTATTTATTTTAGGTTTATTTATTTTAGTTTAGATTTTCTATTTTAGTTTATTTTTTAGGTTTAGGTTTAGGTTGAGGTTGATTCTCTTAGTTTAATTTTATTTTTATTTTATTTTTTATGTTTCAATTTTATTTTTTATTTTAGGTTTAGGTTTTTATTTTATTTTTTTAGGTTTTGATATTAGGTTTTTATTTTAGGTTTTATTTTTTAGTTTAGGTTTTTCATTGGTTTTGGTTTAGGTTTATTTTTAGTTTATTTTATTTTTATTTATTTTAGGTTTTGTTTATTTTAGTTTTATTATATTTTAGTTTAGGTTTAGGTTTATTTTATTTTTGTTTTAGGTTTAGGTTTTTTTAATTTAGGGTTTAGTTTTTTTATTTATTTTTAGGTTTTATTTTTATGTTTATTATTTAGGTTTCAATTTTTATTTAATTTTTATTCAATTTTAGTTTATTTTAGGTTTGTTTTATTTTTATTTTAGGTTTATTTTATTTGGTTTTATTTTTTAGTTTAGTTTAGGATTTTATTAATTTATTTTAGTTTAGTTTTATTATTTATTTTATTTTTAGGTTTAGGTTTAGGTTTAGGTTTTAGTTTATGTTTATATTATATTTTATTTTTTAATTTTATTTTGGTTTAGATTTATTTATTTATTTTATTTTTAGGTTTTATTTAGTTTAGGGTTAGGTTTGTATCATTTTAGGGTTTAGGATTTAGATTTGGGTTTTAGAATTTAGGGTTTAGGGTTTCGGTTTTAGGGTTTAGGGTTTAGAGTTTAGAGTTTAGGATTTAGGATTTAGGTTTAGGGTTTAGGTTTTAGTTTAGGGTTTTGTTATTTTTTTAATAGAGAACAAATTTAGATTCAACATTTCTTCTTTTGTTTATTTAGTTTATTTTATTTTTTATTTTTTATTTATGTTTATTTTTATTTTTTTACTTAGTTTAGTTTATTTATTTTAGTTTAGGTTTTTAATTTATATTATTTTTTAAGTTTTGGTTTAGGTTTATTTTTTAGTTTAGCTTTATTTTTATTTTAATTTTTTATGTTTAGGTTTTTTTTTTTTTATAGGTTTAGGTTTAGGTTTTTTTATTTTATTTTTAAGTTTAGGTTTTAGGGTTTTTTATTTTATGTTTATTTTATGTTTTATTTTTTAATTTAGGTTTAGGTTTATTTTTAGTTTATTTTATTTATTTTTAATTATGGTTTAGGTTTACTTTATTTTAGGTTTAGGTTTAGGTTTTATTTATATTAGTTTAGTTTATTTTACTTTAGGTTTAGGTTTTCTTTTCTTTTTTTTAATTTATTTTTAATTCTTTTTTTTAGTTTAGGGTTTAGGATTTATTTTTTATTCATTTTTAGGTTTATTTTTAGGTTTACATTTTTTATTTAGTTTTTTACTTTAGTTATTATTTTATTTAAGTTTTTTATTCCTAGGTTTATTTTATTTTTTTAGTTTAGTTTAGGTATTTATTTATTTTGGTTTAGTTTATTTTTATTAGTTTATTTTATTTTATTTTAAGGTTTTAATTTAGGTTTTAATTTAATTTAATTTTATTTTATTTAGGTTTAGGTTTTAAATTTATTTTATTTTTAGGTTTTATTTAGTTTAAGTTTAGGTTTTTAGGTTTTCAGTTTAGGGTTTAGGGTTTAGGGTTTAGGGTTAGGGTTTAGGGTATAGGGCTTAGGGTCTAGTGTTTAAGCTTTAGGGTTTATGGTTTTTGGGGTTTAGGGTAAGCTAAGGGTTTAGGGTTTAGTGTTTAGGGTTAGTTTAGGGTTTAGGGTTTAAGGTTTATGGTTTTTTAGGGTTTAGGGTTTAGGGTTTAGGATTTAGAGTTTAGGGTTTAAGGTTTAGTGTTTAGTGTTTAGGGTTTAGGGTTTTTAGGCTTTAGTTTAGGGTTTAGGGTTTATGGTTTTAGGGTTTAGGGTTTAGGGCTCAAGATTTAGGATTTAGGGTTGAGGGTTTTAGGGTTTAGGGTTTAGGTTTAGGGTTAGGTTTAGGGTTTAGGGTTATGGTTTTTTATGGATTTTAATTTTTTTAAATTAAGTCAACTTGTAGGTTTAGGTTTAGTTAGTTTATTTTATTTAAAATTTTGATTTAGGTGTATCTTTATTTTTATTTAGTTTAGTTTATTTATTTTAGGTTTATTTACTTTAGTTTAGGTTTTTTATTTTAGTTTATTTTTTAGGTTTAGGTTTATTTTTTAGTTTAATTTTACTTTTATTTTATTTTTTAAATTTAGATTTTATTTTTTATTATTAAGTTTAGGTTGAGGTTTTTATTTTATTTTTTAGGTTAAGATTTTAAGTTTTTATTTTAGGTTTATTTTTATGTTTTATTTTTAGTTTAGGTTTGGGTTTATTTTGAGTTTATTTTATTTTATTTAGATTAGATTTATGTTTAGGATTAGCTTAGGTTTACTACTAGTTTAGGGTTTAAGGTTTAGGGGTTAGGGTTAGTTTAAGGTTTGCGGTTTAGGATTTTAGGGTTTAGGGTTTAAGTTCTTTTAGGGTTTATGGTTTATGGTTGTAGGTTAATTTTATGATTTAGGGTTTAGGGTTTAGGGTTTAGGATTTATTGTTTAGGGTTAAGGGTCTAGGATTTAGAGGTTTTTTTAAAAAAATATTAAGTATTTTAGTTTATTTAGTTTATCTTTTATTTATTTTAGTTTATTTTATTTTTTATTTTTATTTAGTTTAGTTTATTTATTTTAGTTTTATTTATTTTAGTTTAGGTTTTTGTATTTTAGTTTATTTTTTAGGTTTAGGTTTAGGTTTAGGTTTATGTTTATTTTTTTGTTTAGGTTTATTTTTATTTTATTTTTTAGGTTTAGGTTTTATTTTTTATTTTTTGGTTTATGTTTGGGTTTTTATTTTACTTTTTTAGGTTTAGGTTTTAGGTTTTTATTTTAGGGTTATTTTAGTTTAGGTTTAGATTTATTTTTTGTTTATTTTATTTTATTTTATTTTGTTTAGGGCTTAGGTTTAGAGTTGATTTATTTTAGTTTAAGGTTAAATTTATTTCATTTTATTTATTTTAAGTTTAGGGTTTAGGTTTTTTTTTTAGGTTCAGGTTTTTATTTAGTTTTTTTTATTTAAGGTTTTGTGCCGCCATCCTTCAAGATCTTTGATGGCAGTGGGAACTCACGATAACACATTACACACTTTAGAAAGTTTCAAGGCCAGGTGGCGACAATGCACTCCTCTTGACTTTTCATTAGCGTCATTAGGTGTTGCATTTGATTGGTATGGAACTAGTTATTGGTGAAGACTTTTTTGAGTTGGAGCACCTATTCATCAAGAGGTTTGTTGGAGCTCAGCAGAGGGTGATTGTAGGCGACCTCATTATAGAGAAATGGAAACTCAATGAGTTCCTTATTGATTACATTCTTCGGTGGCACATTCTGAGCATGAAATGCGAACCACAGCTATCTGAACAATATGCCATTGAGATTCTTCTCAAGAATATCCATGGCCCGATCGCCTTCATGCTTAATGTCTTTAACATCAAAACATTTGAGAAATTAATCAACAAGGCAGCTAGCTTACAATAGGAAGCCAAACAGTTGCCCTTTCCCGACCAATCATCTAGGCAAAGTAGAAGGTGTTTGAGAAGAAGCGGGACATTTATTAGTGGAGGAAGCAACCCGAGTTGTATGAGAGACTACGAGCTCAGAAGCCTCCTTTTCCACCTTCTATTCCACCACCTCAGCCATCATACCGGCCACCCCAGCCACCACAATGATAATTTCCATCACCTCAGTAGCCTACCCAACAGCGGTATTCATATCCATCGCCAGGTTGCTACTTTCCACCTACTCTTGATGATAGATTGAATAAGTCATATTCATTCAAGAGGGAGGTAGTTAGGAAAATCTTTAAGACTCTCTTAAAAAAACCTAACTTTCAGTTACTAGAGCCTAAGAGGTGAGGAGTGGGCAAGAATGATGATCAGCTATTGCTACCCCATGTTAGGCCATGTCTTAGAGGATTTTATCATTTTTAAGGACTAGCTTGAGCACAACTATAAGTTGAGAGCCATAGTTATCCCTACAGAATACTTATTAGAACAACCATCCAATTCTGTTAGAGTAATCCTTAGGGATACTTACGATCCTCTTAAGACCAAAGATGGTTAGGATATCTCCCTATCCCGAACCTCTAAGAAGATCATTTCTAAGATCAAGAAGCTTTCCTTGCAGGTGCCTGAAGTAGCTCAAACCTCCAACAAAAGGAAGGTTTTCTAGTTGCAAGGATAACTCAAGGAGGGTGATAGCCAACACCGACTCACCATACTTGCACGGGATAGTCCAGTGCCCTTTGTAGTCGATTACTCCCTCCGGAATCTACCACCTCTTACAGCTCCTCTTGGAAGGAGCATTATATCTGTGGATAAGGGCACTAAATCCCTTACTTTGCTTACTTTACTTGATTTCTATCATGTACCTCCACCCAAAAAGAAATTAATAAAGAAAGTTGATTCTACTTATATATTGTCTACTTCTAATGCTCTTGATTTTATTCCTATTGAAAGCTCTCTGAGTCTAAATAAAATAATAGCACTAGTAGTTTCGATCCTTTCCTTTCTGATTCAGTGGAGTATCCTTCTCTGAATCAATCGAGTTCACCTCTTGAGATTGACTTAGAGTCAACTGACTCTGAGGATCCCACAGGAGAAGCTATAGGTATGCCCGATGAGAAGGTAGAACTTTTCACGAGCTCATCATTCCAAGAAGTCACTGATGTCAACCTACATAGTGATAAAGTTTTACCTCATAGGGCAGCACCTTAAGATAAGGGTAAGTAAGTCATTGGTTCTAGTTAGCAAATGGCCCTTCCATAAGATGCTCCACCCATGGATATGCTTGTGGAGGACCAAGCTAGAGTTGATTACAATGTCCTAGCTCACCTTAGAAAGTTTTTAGCTAAGTTAAGCATATACACCCTTATCTTATCCAAAGAGATGAGTGAATCTCTAATTGGGC
>JAKCPB010000770.1:0-44870 GCA_021442155.1 Cymbidium sinense | reverse complement strand
TGGGTTATAGTTTATTATGTATTAGTTATTAGTTATTAGTTATTAGTTTAGTTATTGTTAGTTTTATTAGTTTTTATTAGTTTTATTAGTTTATTTATTAGGTTTTAGTTTATTAATTATTAGTTAGTTATTAGTTAGTTTTTAGTTTATTATTTAGTTAGTTTTAGTTATTATTATTATTTAGTTATTAGTTTTAGTTTAGTTAGTTATTTATTTATTAGTTATTAGTTATTAGTTAGTTATTTAGTTTTCTAGTTATTAGTTTTGTTATTTAATTATTTAGTTTTATTAGTTTTTGTTTAGTTTTATTAGGTTTGTTATTATTAACTTAGTTTAGTTATTTAGTTATAGTTATTAGTTATTATTAGTTAGTTTTATTAGTTAGTTTTATTATTAGTTTATTTTATAAGTTAGTCAATTATTATTATTTGTTATTTAGTTATTAATTTTGACTTATTTAGCTTTTTAGTTATTATTTTAGTTATTAGCTATTATTTATTATTAGTTAGTTTTATTAGTTTATCAATTATTAGTAAGTTATTAATTAGTTATTTATTAGTTTTTTATCAGTTTTATTAGTTTTATTAATTTATTTACTAAGTTTTTTTTGGTTATTTGTTATGAGTTTAGTTTTTCAGTTATTAGTTTCTAGTTATTAGTTTATTTATTATTTATTTATTAGTTTAGTTTTTTAGTTAGTTAGTTATTATTATTAATTAGTTTAGTTAGTTTTTTTTGTTATTAGTTTAATAGTTCTGGGATTTTGGTTAGTTATTATTGGTTTTTATTATTATTATTTTGGTTATTATTGGTTAGTTATTGGGTGCATTTTGGTTATTAGTTTTTTATTGGGTTTTTAGTTTAGTTATTTGTATTTAGTTAGTTTTAGTTTATTATTATTTTAGTTATTATTATTAGTTTAGTTATTAGTTTATTTGTTTAGTTAGTTTAGTTATTAGTTTAGTTATTAATTTAGTTATTAGTTATTAGTTTAGTTATTAGGTTTTATTAGTTTTATTAGTTTTTAGTTTTATTAGTGATTAGTTTTTTATCAGTTTTAGTTAGTTATTATTACTATTAGTTTTAGTTATTAATTTAGTTATTAGTTATTAGTTTAGTTTGTTTAGTTTTTATTACTTAGTTTTAGCTAATAATTTTAGTTATTAGTTAGTTATTAATTTTAGTTAGGTATTAATTTATTAGTTAGTTTTTTACTTATTTATTATTTTTATTATTTATTTTATTAGGTTTTATTAGTTATTAGTTAGTTATTTAATTATTAGTTAGTTAGTTTATTATTTAGTTATTTATTAGTTTGTTTGTTTTTTAGTTATTAGGTTTAGTTATTAGTTTTAGTTTATTAGTTTATTATTAGTTTATTAGTTTATTTGTTATTATTTAGTTATTTAGTTTTATTATTAGTTAGTTATTATTATTTTTATTAGTTTTTATTAATTATTAGGTTTAGTTTAGTTAGTTTTATTTAGTTATTAGTTTATTATTTAGTTATTAGGTAGTTTTGTTATTAATTATTTACTTATTAGTTTATTAGTTTAGTTATTAGGTTTTATTAGTTATTTTTATTGGTTATTATTTATTAGTTATTAGTTTACTTTATTAGTTTATTACATTTATTATTAATATTTTTTAGTTTAGATATTAGTTTTAGTAAGTTATTTATTTATTTATTAGTTATTATTAGTTAGTTATTTATTAGTTTTTAGCAATTATTAGTTTTATTAGTTAGTTATTAGTTTAGTTTATTAGTTAGTTATTATTAGTTACTTTAGCTTAGTTAGTTACTATTATTAGTTTTTATTTTTTATTAGTTTTTAGTTAGTTTTATTAGTTATTAGTTAGTTAGTTTATTATTAGTTAGTTATTAGTTTATTAATTTAGGTTATTAGTTTTAGTTTATTAGCTTTTTTTTAGTTGGTTTAGTTATTAGTTATTTATTTTATTATTTGTTATTAGTTTTTAGTTTAGTTTATTATTATTATTAGTTTATTAGTTTGATGTTTCGGTTTAATATTTTTTAGTTATTAGTTTTTAGTTTTATTAGTTTGTTATTATTATTATTTATTATTAGTTTAATTATTTTGTTAGTAGTTAGTTAGTTATTATTATTAGTTTTTTGTTGAGTTATTAGTTATTAGTTTATTTAGTTTTTATTAGTTTTATTATTAGTTTATTAGTTGTATTATTTTTAGTTAGTTTTAGTTTATTAGTTACTGGGTTTAGTTATTTGTTTGGTTAGTTTTATTAGTTAGTTTATTTATTAGTTTATTATTAGTTTATTAGTTTACTATTTAATTTTTAGTTAGTTATTTAGTTATTATTATTAGTTATTAGGTTATTTATTATTAGTTTAATTATTTATTAGTTTATTTTTATTAGTTATTAGTTATTATTAGTTAGTTTGTTTGTAGTTATTAGTTTGGGTTATTAGTTTTAGTTATTATTAGTTTATTATTTAGTTTTAGTTAGTTATTTATTAGTTAGTTAGTTTTAATAGTTAGTTTTATTAGTTTATTATTATTAGTTTATTAGTTTATTAATTTATTAGTTTTCTTCATTTTATAAGTTATTAGTTTTATTTTAGTTTTATTTTATTAGTTTAGGTTTAGTTTTAGTTTTATTATTTTTATTATTAGTTATTTAGCTAGTTCTTAGTTTTATTAGTTTTATTTGTTATTATTAGTTTATTAGTTCAGTTATTATTATTATTTAGTTATTATTATTATTAGTTTTTAGTTAGTTATTAGTTTATTAGGTTATTAGTTTAGTCTTTTAGTTATTTATTAGTTTATTACTAGTTTAGTTAGTTATTAGTTTTTATTAGTTAGTTTATTAGTTATTAATTTAGTTATTTGTTAGTTTATTAGTTTATTAGTTTTATTAGTTTTAGTTATTAGTTTAGTTTTTTATTAGTTTTATTAGTTTTATTTAGTTATTAATTTATTAGTTTTTTTAATTAGTTAGTTTATTAGTTTATTAGTTTAGTTTATTATTAGTTAGTTTAGTTAGCTATTAGTTATTAGGTTTAATTATTATTAGTTAGTTATTTAATTAGTTTTTTAGTTTAGTTATTAGGTTTAGTTTAGTTAATTATTATTATTTTTATTAGTTTTATTTAGTTAGTTATTAGTTAGTTTTAATTTATTAATTATTAGTTATTAGTTAGTTTATTATGTTATTTGTTAGTTATTAGTTTTTTTAGTTTAGTTAGTTAAATTTTTTTAGTTTAGTTAGTTATTAGTTAGTTTGTTTTTTTTTGTTTTAATTATTAGTTAGTTTGTTAGTTTTTTTAGTTTATTAGTTAGGTTAGTTTATCCATTAGTTTTATTAGTTTTAGTTAGTTTTATTAGGTTATTAGGTTTAGTTTTTAGTTTATTAGTTATTAGTTTAGTTTAGTTATTAGTTATTAGTTTTTATTGATTTTTTTTTATTTATTTAGTTTATTAGTTTTTAGTTAGTTTAGTTTTAGTTATTATTATTATTATTAGTTTTTATTTATTAATTTATTTAGTTAGTTATTAGTTTAGTTATTAGTTTTATTAGTTATTATTTGGTTATTATTAGTTTTATTATTAGTTTGGTTTGTTTAGTTAGTTTTATAATTAGTTATTATTTCGTATGTTTTATTAGCTTTAGTTTTTAATTATGATTATTAGTTATTAGTTAATATTATTAGTTAGTTTTAAGTTTTATTATTAGTTATTAGTTATAATTTTTATTATTTTATTATTATTAGTTAGTTTTATTAGGTATTTAGTTTAGTTATTTCAGTTAGTTTTATAGTTTTATTAGTTATTATTAGTTATTTTTTAGTTTTTAGTTTAGTTTAGTTAGTTATTTATTTATTAGTTTTAGTTTTAGTTATTTTATTATTTAGTTATTAGTTAGTTATTAGTTATTTGTCATTACTTAGTTATTAGTTAGTTTTATTAGTTTATTATTTATTAGTTTTATTAGTTAGTTTTTTAGTTATTATTGGTTTATTAGTTAGTTAATTTTTATTATTTTTATTAGTTTAGTTAGTTAGTTTAGCTTGGTTATTAGTTTAATAGTTTTATTAGCTTATTTTATTAGTTTTTAGATTATGATTATTAGTTATTATTAGGTTTTAGTTTATTAGTTATTATTGGTTATGTTATTAGTTTTTTATTAGTTTTTATTATTAGTTAGTTATAATTATTAGTTAGGTTATTTTATTAATTATTAGTTTTAGTTTATTTACTTAGTTATTAGTTTTAGGTTTTTATTATTAATTAGTTATTTAGTTATTTATTAGTTTTATTATTTAATTTATTATTTTAGTTTATTAGTTTAGTTATTAATTTTTGTTTATTAGTTTAGTTTATTTGTTTTTAGTTATTAGTTTTAGTTATTACATTTTAGTTATTAGTTTTATTAGTTTTATTATATTATTATTAGTTAGTTAGTTTTATTTTATTAGTTTGGTTATTTAGTTTTATTAATATTTATTAGTTAGTTTTATTTTATTTTAGTTTAGTTATTAGTTTTATTAGTTTATTATTATTATTATTATTATTATTATTTATTATTAGGTTAGTTTTTATTAGTTATTAGTTATTAGTTTAGTTATTTAGTTATTATTTTAGTTTTAGTTAATTTTTAGTTTAGTTTTTTAGGTTTTATTAGTTTAGTTATTAGTTACTTAGTTTATTTATTTTTTATTTTAATTATTAGTTTAGTTATTTATTATTATTAGTTAGTTATGATTAGTTTTAGTTTATTAGTTATTAGTTTTTTTAGTTATTAGTTTAGTTATTAGTTTGCTATTATTTAATTATTATTAGTTTTATTTAGTTTTTAGTTTTTAGTTTTACAAGTTATTTATTTGTTAGTTAGTTATTAGTTATTATTATTAGTTTATTAGATTATTATTATTAGTTATTATTTAGTTATTATTATTTATTAGTTTATTATTAGTTATTAGTTATTAGTTTAGTTAGTGTTTTAGTTATTATTATTTATTAGTTTCTGTTATAAGTTATTAGTTTAGTTATTTAGTTAGTTTTATTATTAGGTTTTTTTTTAATTATTAGTTTTTTATTAGTTATTTATTTTATTAGTTTAGTTATTTAGTTTAGTTATTTACAATTAGTTTAGTTAGTTATTTTATTAGTTATTAGTTAGTTAGTTATATAGTTTAGTTATTAGTTTAGTTAATTTATTAATTAGTTTAGTTATTAGTTATTATTTATTAGTTAGTTTTTATTAGCTTTATTATTTATTTATTTATTAGTTTATTATTATTAGGTTTATTAGTTATTACTTAGTTAGATAGTATTAGTTAGTTATTAGTTTATTATTAGTTTATTAGTTTAGTTATTAGTTATTACTTATTAGTTTTTTATTAGCTAGTTATTAGTTAGTTATTAGTTTAATTATTATTTAGGTTTACTTAGTTTTAGTTATTTGTTAGTTTTTAGTTTTTATTAGTTATTAGTTTGTTTGATTAGTTATTATTATTATTATTTATTAGTTTATTCACTTTTATTATTTATTATTAGTTAGTTAGTTAGCTATTTTATTTAATTTTATTAGTTATTACTTTTCAATTATTATTTTTAGTTTTTAGTTTAGTTTATTATTTAATTAGTTATTAGTTTAGTTATTAGTTTAGTAGTTTAGTTAATTATTTATTATTAGTTTTTAGTTTTTTTATTATTAGTTAGTAAGTTTAGTTATTAGTTTAATAGTTATTAGTTATTATTAGTTAGTTATTTAGTTTAGTTATTATTAGTTATTTATTATTAGTTATTAGTTAATTAGTTTTTAGTTTATTAGTTTAGTTTATTAGTTATTTGGTTTATTAGTTTAGTTTAGTTTTTTTAGTTTTTTATTAAGTTTTTAGTTTTTAGTTACTTTTAGTTATTTGTTTATTAGTTAGTTTTTACTTTAGTTAGTTTTGTTTTATTAGTTAGTTATTTAGTTTATTTATTAGTTTAGTTAGTTTGGTTATTAGTTTTAATTATTAGTTATTATTTATTAGTTTTATTATTTATTTATTAGTTTATTAATATTAGGTTTATTAGTTATTAGTTGGTTAGTTATTATTAGTTAGTTATTAGTTTATTATTAGTTTATTAGTTTATTTTTTAGTTATTAGTTATTAGTTTAGTTATTATTTAGGTTTGGTTAGTTTTATTTATTAGTTGGTTTTATTAGTTAATATTATTTTTAGTTATTAGTTTATTTACTTTTATTATTTATTATTAGTTAGTTAGTTAGTTATTTTATTTATTTTTTTATTAGTTATTAGTTTTTAGTTATTATTATTAGTTTTTTAGTTTAATTTATTAGTTAGTTACTAGTTATTAGTTTAGTTATTATTAGTTAGTTAGTTTTAGTTGAGTTAGTTATTTACTCTTAGTTTTTAGTTTTTTTATTATTAGTTAGTTTAGTTATTAATTCATAAGTTAGTAGTTATTATTAGTTAGTTATTATTAGTTATTAGTTAGTTAGTTTTTAGTTTATTAGTTTAGCTTATTTGTAATTTAGTTTATTAGTTTAGTTTTTAGTTATTTAGTTTTTATTATTAGTTTTTTAGTTTTTAATTAATTTTAATTATTATTTTATTAGTTAGTTTTCAGTTTAGTTAGTTTATTTAGGTGGTTTTATTTTATTAGTTATTATTATTATCAGTTATTAGTTTATTAGTTTTTTATTAGTTTTTTATTATTATTAGTTATTATTTTTATTTATTAGTTTATTATGTTTATTAGTTTAGTATATTAATTAGCTATTATTTAGTTTTAATTTATTAGTCATATTAGTTATTTAGTTATTAGTTTTATTAGTTTATTAGTTTATTAGTTTGATTAGTTTTCTATTAGTTAGTTATTTATTATTTAGTTTTTTAATTAGTTTATTAGTTAGTTTATTAGTTTATTTAGTTATTAGTTAATTAGTTAGTTTTATTATTTATTTAGTTATTAGTTAGTTTTTTAGTTATTAGTTTTTTTTAGTTTATTAGTTTATTTAGTTATTAGTTTATTAGGTTTTTAGTTAGTTTAGTATTTAGTTTTATTAGGTTTATTATTAGTTATTTTAGTTTTTAGTTAGTTTATTATTAGTTATTAGTAATAGTTTTAGTTAGGTTATTTATTTATTAGTTATTATTATTAGTCTTATTAGATATTTAGTTTAATTATTATTATTATTTGTTTTAGTTTATTAGTTAATTAGTTTATTAGTTTTGAGGTTTTATTATTAGTTACTTTAGTTAGTTTTATTAGTTATTATTAGTTAGTTTATTAGTTAGTTAGTTTAGTTTATTTTTATTATTATTAGTTAGTTATTAGTTAGTTTTTTTTTTATTATTATTATTAGTTAGTTATTAGTTTATTAGTTATTAGTTTTTTAGTTATTAGTTATTAGTTATTAGTTTTTATTTATTTAGTTATTAGTTTAGTTATTATTATTAGTTATTAGTTTAGTTTTATTTAGTTATTATTAGTTATTAGTCTAGTTTTATTAGTTTATTATTAGTTATTAGTTTTAGTTAGTTTTTAGTTAGTTTTACTTTTAGTTTTAGTTATTAGTTATTAGTTTTTTTATTAGTTAGTTTTAGTTATTGGTTTTTGGTTTTAGTTATTAGGTTTTTTAGTTTTTTATTGGTTATTATTATTAATTATTTGGTTATTTTAATTTGGTTATTATTAGTTTATTAGTTATTAATTTTAGTTTATCTATTACTTAATTAGTTTAGTTTATTATTAGTTATTATTAAGTTGGTTTTTTTAGTTTTGGTTATTAGTTACTTTATTGGTTTTTAGTTGGTTTTGGTATTTGGTTATTAGTTTGGTTATTAGTTTTTTTAGTTTTAGTTTATTAGTTATTAGTTTATTAGTTTATTGGTTTATTGGTTATTATTGGTATTTAGTTAGTTAGTTTTTATTACTTATTAGTTTATTAGTTATTAGTTAGTTATTATTTTTAGTTTCTTAATTTATTAGTTTATTAGTTTAGTAGTTTTTAGTTTTTTTAGTTTTAGTTTATTATTTTATTAGTTTTAGTTAGTTAGTTTTATTAATTATTATTAGTTATTTAGTTTATTATTAGTTTTAAGTTAATTATTTATTTAGTTATTATTATTTTTTGTTAGTTATTTTTTTATTAATTTATTAGTTTCATTAGTTTATTAGTTTATTAGCTTAGTTAGTTATTATTATTAGTTATTAGTTATTAGTTTAGTTTTGGTTTATTTTATTATTATTTATTAGTTAGTTTATTGGTTTAGTTATTTAATTTAGTTTTTTTGTTTTTATTTATTATTTAGTTTTGGTTATTAGTTATTATTATTATTAGTTTTAGTTTTTATTTATTAGTTAGATTTATTGGATTTAGTTATTAGTTTGGTTTTATTATTATTTATTTGGTTATTAATTAGTTAGGTTTTACTTATATTTATTTATTTATTTTATCAATTTTATTAATTTTTAGTTTAGTTAGATTTTTAGTTTTTATTTTATTATTAGTCAGTTATTTAGTTAGTTATTAATTAATTTATTTATTATTATTTATTAGTTATTATTGAGTATATTATTAGTTATTATTAATTTAATATTTATTATTAGTTAATTATTTATTTAGTTTATTAGTTTTAGTTATTAGTTAGTTAGTTATTTAGTTTATTAATTATTAGTTAGTTAGTTTTAAGTTATTTTTTAATTAGTTATTATTCAATTTTTAGTTTTAGTTAGTTATTTGTTTATTAGTTATTTATTATTTTATTAGTTTTTATTAGTTAGTTTAGTTTGTTTATTAGTTATTAGTTTAGTTAGTTTTAGTTTATTCATTTTATTAGTTATTTAATTATTAGTTATTATTGTGGTTATTAGTTGGTTTAGTTATTAGTTAGTTTTATTGGTTTATTTGTTTTAGTTATTATTAGTTTATTGGTTTTTTTGTTATTATTAGTTTTGTTTGGTTATTAATGGTTTAGTTTTTGGTTATTAATTTAATTTATTATTATTAGTTATTTAGTTATTAGTTTTAGTTACTTATTAGTTATTAGTTATTATTATTTAGTTTATTATTTTATTAGTTTAGTTATTTAGTTAATATTAGTCAGTTATTTAGTTAGTTATTAATTTATTTATTTATTATTATTTGTTAGTTATTATTGAGTATATTATTTGTTATTATTAATTTAATAGTTATTATTAGTTAATTAATTATTTATTTAGTTTATTAGTTTTAGTTATAAGTTATTTTATTTAGTTTTATTAGTTATTGGTTTTAAGTTATTTTTTTTAGTTATTATTCAATTTTTTGGTTTTTAGTTGGTTATTTGTTTATTGGTTATTTATTATTTTATTAGTTTTAATTAGTTAATTTAGTTTGTTTATTAGCTATTAGTTATTAGTTAGTTAGTTAGTTATTATTATTATTAGTTTTAGTTATTTAGTTAGTTATTAATTTATTTAGTTAATATTAGTTAGTTATTTGGTTATTATTTATTTATTTATTATTATTTGTTAGTTATTAGTATATTGGTTATTATTAATTTAATAGTTATTATTAGTTAATTAATTATTTATTTAGTTTATTAGTTTTAGTTATAAGTTAGTTAGTTATTTAGTTTATTAATTATTAGTTAGTTAGTTTTAAGTTATTTTTTTAATTAGTTATTATTCAATTTTTAGTTTTAGTTTGGTTATTTGTTTATTGGTTATTATTTTTTAGTTTTTATTAGTTAATTTAGTTTGTTTATTAGCTATTGGTTTAGTTAGTTTTAGTTTATTCATTTTATTAGTTATTATTAATTATTAGTTATTATTAGTTAGTTATTAGTTTATTAGTAAGTTAATTTTATTAGTTTATTTGTTTAGTTATTCAGTTAGTTTATTAGTTTTTAGTTATTATTAGTTAGTTTTTTAGTTATTAGATAGTTTAGTTATTTAGGTTTAGTTATTAATTTAGTTATTAATTATTAGTTATTTAGTTATTATTAGTTTTATTTAGTTATTAGTTATTAGTTATTATTATTTAGTTTATTATTTTATTAGTTTAGTTATTATTAGTTTTTAGTTAGTTTAGTTATTTAGTTTATTAGTTTTATTTGGTTTTAGTTATTTAGTTTTTTTTAATTTTGGTTATTAGTTATTAGTTTATTAGTTTATTTTAGTTTATTTATTTAGTTGGTTTAGTTTATTTGTTTATTATTAGTTTAGTTATTGGTTTTATTTTATTTATTAGTTATTAGTTTTATTTATTGGTTTATTAGTTTAGTTATTGTTATTAGTTTTATTATTTATTTAGTTATTATTTATTTTTATTTATTATTATTATATTAGTTATTAGTTTTAGTTTAGTTATAGTTTTAGTTTATTTACTTAGTTTATTAGTTTTATTTTTTGGTTATTTTGGTTATTAGTTATTATTTTTATTGGTTTTAGTTTATTTATTTTTGGTTAATTTTTAGTTATTATAGTTGGTTTAGTTTATTTATTTTGGTTAGTTTTAGATTTCTAGTTTATTATTAGTTTATTAGTTATTTAGTTATTTATTTGTTAGTTATTATTATTAGTTTATTATTAGTTATTTTATTTTATTAGTTTTATTTGGTTTATTATTAGTTTATTATTATCATTATTAGTTATTATTTATTAATTATTAGTTTAGTTATTATTATTAGTTTGATTTAGTTTTATTATTTAGTTATTAGTTAGATATTTAATTTTTATTAGTTAGTTATTATGTTATTATTATTTATTATTATTATTATTTATTAGTAAGTTATTAGTTATTAATTTATTTATTATTTATTATTTAGTTATTTAGTTTAGTTTTAGTTTTATTATTATTTAGTTTAGTTTTTTATTAGTTTTTTGTAATTTATTAATTTTCCAGTTAGTTTATTAGTTTAATTATTTAGTTTAGTTTTAGTTAGTTTTTATTAGTTATTTAGATTTTAGTTATTAGTTAGTCATTTTTATTAGTTATTTATTAGTTATTGGTTATTTTGTTATTATTAGTATTGGTTTTTTGGTTAGTTTTGGTTATTATTTATAATAAATTTTATTATTATTATTAGTTTTGGTTTTTAAATTAGTTTGGTTATTTGGTTATTATTATTAGTTCATTTTTTTGGTTATTATTATTATTATTAGTTTATTAGTTTTTAGTTTTTTTTATTATTAGTTATTTGGTTTATTATTAGTTAGTTAGTTTTAAGGTTTTTCTTAGTTAGCTAGTTTTTAGGTTTTTATTATTTTTATTATTATTATTATAGTTATTAGTTTTTTAGTTTTTAGTTATTATTAGTTTATTAGTTTATTTTAGTTAGTTTTTATTAGTTATTTAGTTTAGTTATTTGTTTTTTTAGTTTTTATGCTTATTTATTAGTTTAGGTATTAGTTTTAGTTTTATTATTATTATAAATTATTAGATTTTTTACTAGTTTTATTAGTTATTATAAATCAATTAGTTTTAGTTAGGTTAGTTATTTATAAGTTATTATTAGGTATTAATTATTAGTTTTACTTATTTATTATTTAGTTTTATTAGTTTATTATTAGTTATTATTATTAGTTATTAGGTATATTATTTAGTTTATTTTATTATTTATTTATTAGTTTTTAGGTTTAATTATCAGGTTTAGTTTTTAGTTAGTTAGTTTTTTTTATTAGTTTATTAGGTTTTATTTTTTAGTTATTTAACTTTATTAATTATTTATTATTAGTTTTATTAGTTTGTTTCATTATTATTAGTTAGTTTAGTTATTAGTTATTTAGTTATTTTTATTACTTTTAGTTATTTAGTTATTAGGTTTTAGTTAGTTATTAGTTAGTTTTATTTAGTTATTTTTATTAGTTTAGTTTATTAGGTTTTTTTATTAGTTTTATTAGTTTTTATTTAGTTATTTATTATTAGTTAGATTTTTTTATTATTTAGTTAGTTATTTAGTTTTATTAGTTATTATTTTAGTTTAGTAGTTTTTTATTAGTTACCTTTAGTTTTTTAGGTTTTTAGTTTAGTTATGTAGTTTTTAGTTATTAGTTTTAGTTAGTTATTAGTTATTATTATTAGTTAATTAGCTATTATTAGTTAGTTAGTTTTGTTTTTTTAGTTTTTTTAGTTATTATTAGATATTTTAGTTAGTTATTATTAGTTTTTTTTTAGTTTTCTTAGTTATTAGTTAGTTATTTATTATTTAGTTAGTTATTAGTTATTAGTTTATTATTAGTTTTTAGTTTTGTTATTATTAGTTTAGTTAGCTATTGTTATTATTATTATTAATTATTAATTTATTAGTTACTTTATCTTTACCAGTTATTTATCAGTTTCATTATTAGTTATTAGTTAGTTATTAATTTAGATATTATTAGTTTATCGGTTTAGTTAGTTATTAGTTTATTAATTTTTGGTTATTTATTATTTTTTTTTTTTTTTTTATTAGTTATTATTTGGTTATTATTGGTTTATTATTATTAGTTTAGTTTTAGTTTTAGTTTAGTTAGTTGTTATTAGTTTATTATTATTAGTTATTAGTTAGGTTATTAGTTTTTTAGTTATTATTCACTAGTTTAATTAGTTAATTATTATTAGTTAATTAATTTTTTGTTAGTTATTAGTTAGTTCAGTGTATTAATTTTAGTTTAGTTATTAATAATAATTTTATTATTATTAGTTTTTTAGTTTTATTATTATATAGTTAGTTTTATTATTTTATTAGTTTAGTTAATTTTTATTAGTTATTAGTTATTAGTTTTTTTGGTTATATTTTTATTATTATTATTATTATTAGTTTTTTAGTATTGGTTAATTTAGTTATTTATTAGTTTTTTATTAGTTTATTAGTTAGTTTAGTTTTATTAGTTAGTTTATTTAGTTATTATTTAGTTTGGTTATTTATTATTGGTTTATTATTGGTTATTAGTTTCTTAATTTTTTTTAGTTTAGTTGTTATTATTATTAGTCAGTTATTATTAATTTAGTTAGTTATTTAGTTATTAGTTAGGTTTTAAGTTTATTAATTTATTATTATTAGTTAGTTATTAGTTTATTAGTTTTAATTAGTTATTTATTTAGTTAGTTATTATTAGTTGTTAGTTATTTAGTTTTTAGTTAGTTATTAGGTTTAGTTATTAGTTATTTTAATTAGTTAGTTTATTTAGTTTTATTAGTTTTTAGTTATTTAGTTTATTATTATTAGTTATTATTAGTTATTAGTTATTAGTTAGTTAATTAGTTTATTAGTTAGTTTATTAGTTATTTATTAGTTATTAGTTATTAGCTTCTTAATTTATGAATTATTAATTATTATTATTATTATTATTATTATTATTATTTTTGTTAGTTATTAGTTTTATTATTAGTTATTATTATTAGTTTATTATTTTAGTTATTATTTATTATTTTATTAGGTTTATTTTATTATTAGTTTTAATTTGTTATTAGTTAATTATTAGTTTAGTTTAGTTATTAGTTATTATTAGTTATTAGTTTATTAGTTATTTAGTTTATTAGTTTATTTATTATTTATTTTAGTAATTGGGTTTTTTGGTTTTATTATTATTTTTTATTAGTTTGGTTAGCATAGTTATTTTTATTAGTGGTTATTAGTTATATTTTTTTAGTTTTAGTTATTAGTTTTTTTTAATTGGTTGGTTATTTGGTTGTTTTGGTTTTAGTTGGTTTAGTTATTATTATTATTTAGTTTTAGTTATTACTTTTATTGGTTTAGTTATTAGTTATTAGTTTATTAGTTATTCTTAGTTATTAGTTTTTTTTTATTTAGTTATTAGTTTTTATTATTATTGGTTTATTAGTTTTAGTTAATTTTTTATTGGTTATTTAATTATTGTTATTATTTAGTTATTAGTTACTTTTTATCTAGTTATTAGTTAGTTTTAGTTTAGTTTTTTAGTATTTTTTATTTAGTTACTATTATTAATGTTATTATTTACTATTATTATTTCTTAGTTATTAGTTTATTAATATTTTATTAGCTATTAGTTAGTTTTTATTAGGTATTTTATTTGTTATTATTAGTTATTAGTACAGTTATTATTAGTTTAGTTATTTAGTTTTTTATTAGTTAATTTAGTTTATTAGTAAGTTAATAGTTTAGTTATTTATTATTAGTTTTATTAGTTTTAGTTAGTTATTAGTTTATTAATTTTTAGTTATTATTACTAGTTTTATTTATTAGTTTTATTAGTTAGTTATTATTTAGTTATTATTGGTTTTATTAGTTATTTTTTGGTTTTAGTTTAGTTAGTTATTGGTTTTATTATTATTGGTTATTGGTTAGGTTATTAGTTTTTTAGTTATTATTAGCTAGTTTAGTTAGTTTATTATTAGTTAATTAGTTTTTTTTTGTTAGTTATTAGTTAGTTCAGTTTATTAATTTTAGTTTAGTTATTGATAATAATAATATTATTATTATTATTATTAGTTTTTTAGTTTTATTATTATATAGTTAGTTTTATTATTTTATTAGTTTAGTTAATTTTTATTAGTTATTAGTTATTAGTTTTTATTAGTTATTATATTATTATTATTACTATTATTATTATTATTATTATATTATTTATTATTGGTTATTAGTTTTAGTTATTTATTAGTTTTATTATTAGTTATTGGTTAATTTAGTTTTTTGGTTAGTTTATTTGGTTATTATTTAGTTTAGTTATTTATTATTAGTTATTGGTTTCTTGGTTTTTTTAGCTTAGTTGTTTTATTATTAGTGGTTATTATTAGTTTAGTTAGTTATTGGTTATTAGTTAGTTTTAAGTTTATTGGTTTATTTTTTATTAGTTAGTTATTAGTTTATTAGTTTTAATTAGTTATTTATTTAGTTAGTTATTATTAGTTATTAGTTATTTAGTTTTTAGTTTGTTATTAGGTTTAGTTATTTATTATTTTAGTTAGTTAGTTTATTTAGTTTTATTAGTTTTTAGTTATTTAGTTTATTATTATTAGTTATTATTAGTTATTCTTTATTAGTTAGTTTATTAGATATTTATTAGTTATTAGTTATTAGTTTATTTATTATTAATTATTATTATTATTATTATTATTAGTTATTATTTTGTTGGTTATTAGTTTTTTTATTATTGGTTATTATTATTGGTTTATTATCTTGGTTATTATTTATTATTTTATTGGGTTTATTTTTTTATTAGTTTTAATTTGTTATTAGTTAATTATTAGTTTAGTTTAGTTATTAGCTATAATTAGTTATTAGTTTATTAGTTATTTAGTTTATTAGTTTATTTATTATTTATTTTAGTAATTAGGTTTTTAGTTTTATTATTTTATTAGCTATTAGTTTAGTTAGCATAGTTATTTTATTATTAGTTACTATTAGTTATTATTTTATTAGTTTAGTTATTAGTTTTTAATTAGTTGGTTATTTAGTTGTTTTATTAGTTTAGTTAGTTTAGTTATTATTAATATTTAGTTTTTAGTTATTACTTTATTAGATTTAGTTATTAGTTATTAGTTTATTAGTTATTCTTAGTTATTTACTTTTTTATTTAGTTATTAAGTTTTATTATTATTAATTAGTTTATTAGTTTTAGTTAATTTTATTAGTTATTTATTTATTCTTATTATTTAGTTATGAGTTACTTTTTATCTAGTTATTAGTTAGTTTTATTTTAGTTTTTTGTATTTTTTATTTAGTTACTATTATTAATGTTATTATTTACTATTATTATTTCTTAGTTATTAGTTTATTAATATTTTATTAGCTATAAGTTAGTTTTTATTAGTTATTTTGTTTGTTATTATTAGTTATTAGCACAATTATTATTAGTTTAGTTATTTAGTTATTTATTAGTTAGTTTAGTTTATTAGTAAGTTATTAGTTTAGTTATTTATTATTAGTTTTATTAGTTTTTATTAGATATTTATTAGTGAGATAGTTTATTATTAGTTTATTTAGTTATTTGTTTAGTTATCTTATTATTTATTGTTAGATTTATTACTAATTTTTGGCTAGTTAGTTAGGTTTTTAGGATTTTAGTTATTATTAGTTATTAGGTATTATTAGTTTTGTTATTATTATTAGTTATTAGTTTAGTTAATAGTTTAGTTATTAGTTGTTATTAGTTATTTTTAGTTATTAGTTAATTAGTTTTTAGTTTGTTATTAGTTTAGTTAGTTTATTATTAGTTTAGTTTATTAGTTTAGTTTAATTTTTTTAGGTATTTAGTTATTTTTTGTTAGTTAGTACTTTATTAGTTTTTATATATTTGTTTAGTTATTATTATTGTTTTAGTTATTAGTTTTTTAGTTTTAGTTTTATTAGTTTATTATTTTATTAGTTAGGTTTAGTTTTACTAGTTTATTATTAGTTAGTTTTTAGTTTTAGTTAGTTTTAGTTAATTATTAGTTTTAGTTATTAGTTTAGTTTAGTTTTTAGTTATTAGTTTAGTTTTATTATTAATTAGTTATTAGTTTTTAGTTATATTTATTAGTTTTATTTATTTATTAGCTAGTTAGTTAGTTTATTTTTAGTTTAGTTTAATTATTAGGTTTTAGTTTTATTAGTTAGTTTAGTTTACTTATTAGGTTTTACTTTTTTAGTTAGGTTATTAGATTTTATTAGTTTTATTAGTTTAGTTTAGTTTTTTTATTAGTTTTATTAGTTTACTTAGGTAGTTTATTACTTTAGTTTTAGTTAGTTTAGCTAGTTTAGTTTAGTTTTTAGTTATGTTTTAGTTATTATTATTAGTTATTTAGCTTAGTTAGTTAATTTTTATTAGTTATTATGTTTAGCTTTTTAGTTTTATTTATTTAGTTTAGTTAGTTATTAATTTAATTAGTTTATTTTATTAGTTATTTATTTAGTTATTTATTATTAGTTATTACTAGTTATAAGGTTTTATTTATTATGTTTTAGTTTTATTGGTTTTATTATTATTTTATTAGGTTTAATTTTTATTAGTTATTAGTTTAGTTTATTAGTTTTTAGTTAGTTTTATTAGTTTTTAGTTATTAGTTTTATTATTATGGTTATTTTTAGTTAGTTATTAGTTAGTTTTTAATTAGTTTTTAGTTTTATTAGTTATTATTATTATTATTAGTATTATTATTATTAGTTATTATTAGTTAGTTATTAGTTTTTGTTTTTAGTTTTATTAGTTTTATTTATTATTAGTTAGTGTAGTTTTTTATTTTATTATTAATTTTAGTTTATTAGTTCTTAGTTTTTTAAGTTTTATTTGTTAGTTAGTTAGTTTAGTTAGTTATTATTAGTTTTTAGTTTATTATTATTTATTATTAGTTATTAGTTATTTAGTTTAGTTTTTATTAATTTAATTATTTTTTTATTATTTATTAGTTTTTATTTTTTATTTATTAGTTATTAGTTTTATTAGTTTATTAGTTATTAGTTACTTATTTTTTATTATTAGTTTTAGTTATTCATTTATTATTATTATTAGTTTATTATTTTTGGTTATTAGTTTATTTTTATTGGTTTTAGTTTATTATTATTTTATTAATTAATTTTTTTATTAGTTATTTATTTATTAGTTTAGTTTTTTAAGTTTAGTTATTATTATTTATTATTAGTTTAGTTATTATTTTAGTTATTAGGTTTTTTATTATTTGTTATTATTAGTTTATTGGTTATTATTTAATTAGTTTATTTTAGTTATTATTGTTAGTTTATTAGGTTATTAGTTTTAGTTTATTATTTTTATTATTTAGTTTTATTAGTTATTAAGTTTTATTATTATTATTTAGTTATTAGATTTTAGTTATTAGTTAGTTATTATTAGTTTAGTTTATTTTTATTATTTAGTTATTAGTTTAGTTATTTTTGGTTTATTATTAGGTTTTGGTTTTATTAATTAGTTATTTATTAGTTTGTAGTTTTGGTTTAGTTATTATCATTATTAGTTTTATTAGTTTGTTAGTTATTAGTTTAGTTTTATTAGTTTTTAGTTTTATTAGTTGGTTAGGTTATTAGTTATTAGTTATTAGTTATTATTAGTTTTAGTTATTATTAGTTTATTAACTTTTTTTATTATTAGTTTTAATTTAGTTATTATTTTTAGTTAGTTATTAAGTTTAGTTTGTTTTTTATTTAGTTAGTTATATTAGTTTATAAGTTTTAGGTTTTAGTTTTATTATTGGTTATTATTTTATTATTTATTTATTAGTTTATTAGTTATTAGTTAGTTATTATTTTTTAGTTATTAGTTGGTTTATTATTTATTTTTTTGGTTATTTATTTTAGTTATTATTATTTTTATTTAGTTTTAGTTATTATTATTATTAGTTTGTTAGTTTATTTAGTTTTAGTTAGTTTATTTTTAGTTTATTATTATTTATTTTATTAGTTTTATTAGTTATTAGTTTAGTTTATTGTTATTTATTTATTTTTATTTTATTGGTTATTAGTTATTATTTATTTATAGTTATTAGTTAGTTATTTATTTATTATTAGCAATTTTTTTATTATTTGTTTATTAGTTATTACTTTAGTTAGTTTAGTAAGCTTTTATTAGTTTTATATTATTAGTTTATTATTATTATTATTAAGCTTTTTTGTTATTAGTTATTAGTCATTAGTTAGTTTTAGTTAGTTTATTAGTTATTTTTTTAGTTATTAGTTAGTTAGTTATTATTATTATTAGTTAGTTATTAGTTTATTATTTTAGTTATTAGTTTATTAGTTAGTTAGTTTATTAGTTATTAGTTAGTTTAGTTTATTAGGTTTTATTAGTTTTTATTAGTTATTTAAGTTTTAGTTTAATTTTTTCTTTAGTTAGTTTTTATTTAGTATAGGTATTTGTTATTTTATTATTAGTTTATTAGTTTTATTATTATCATTATTAGTTAGTTTTAGTTTTATTAGTTTTTTTTGGTTTTTTTATTATTTTATTTATTTTATTAGTTATTAGTTTAGTTAGTTATTAGCTTTGGTTTTTAGTTTTATTTAGTTATTGGTTTTTTATTTGGTTTATTGGTTTTATTGTTTGTTGGTTTTAGTTTTTATTATTTGGTTAGTTATTTATTTTATTAATTTTTTTAATAGTTTAGTTTTATTAGTTAGTTTAGTTATTTAGTTTTATTTGTTAGTTATTAATTTAGTTATTTAGTCTATTATTATTAGTTTTTTAGTTTTATTATTAGTTATAAATTTATTTTTAGTTATTATTTATTAGTTTAGTTTAGTTTTTATTAGTTAGCTATTACTTTATGTTATTAGTTATTAGTTTTTATTATTATTAGTTTTAGTTATTATTTTATTTATTATTATTAGTTAATTATTATTAGTTTATTAGGTTCATTAATTATTAGTTTATTATTTTTTAGTTATTAATTATTATTATTATTTGTTATTAATTATTTAGTTTATTAGTTTAGTTCTTATAATTATTTTATTTTTAGTTTAGTTTTTTTATTATTAGTTATTATTATTATTATTAGTTTAGTTATTATTAGTTATTAGTTTAGTTAGTTATTTAGTTTTAGTTTATAATTTTTTTTAGTTTTAGTTATTAGTTATTATTAGTTAATTTTATTATTATTAGTTTATTAGTTAGTTAGTTTAGTTATTATTATTAGGTTTAGTTTATTATTATTAGTTTTATTTATTAGTTTATTAGTTTTATTATTATTATTAGTTATTTTTATTAGTTTTATTATTATTAGGTTTTATTAGTTTTAGTTTATTATTAGTTTATTTGTTATTAGTTTAGTTATTTATTATCAGTTATTCATTTTATTAGGTTTAGTTTTAGTTTTATTAGTTTTGTTATTATTATATATTTATTATTAGTTATTATTAGTTTATATAGTTATAAGTTTTAGTTTTATTAGTTTTATTAGTTATTATTATTTTTTTAAATTAGTTATTTTCTTAGTTATTTTTATTATTTATTAGTTATTATTTATTATTTAGTTTTTATTAGTTTATTTAGTTATTTTTAGTTATTTAGTTATTAGTTTATTTAGTTTTTTTACTTAGTTTTTATTAGTTATGTTTAGTTAGTTTTATTAATTTATTAATTATTAGTTTATTTATTTTTATTATTATTGGTTATTAGTTATTATTTTAGTTTTGTGGTTATTGGTTTAGTTATTATTATTATTATTATTATTATTATTATTTGTTATTAGTTTAGTTAGTTTTAGTTATTATTAGTTATGTTTAGATTTTAGTTTTATTATTTTATTATTATTATTATTAGTTATTATTTATTAGTTGTTATTAATTATTTTTAGTTATTAGTTATTTAGTTTATTAGTTAATTTTAGTTAGGTTTTTAGTTATTATTAGTTATTAGATTTAATTTTAGTTTTTAGTTTATTAGTTTATTAGTTAGTTTTATTAGTTAATTATTTATTTATTAGGTTTATTAGTTATTAATTAGTTATTAATTAGTTATTATTAGTTATTTATTAGTTATTATTTGTTTATTAGTTTTAGTAGGTTTTAGTTTTTAGTTAATTATTATTATTAGTTCTTAGTTATGTTATTATTAGTTTTATTATTATTTTAGTTTTAGTTATTAGTTATTAGTTATTAGTTTATTTTATTAGTTTATTAGTTTTAAATTTTTATTAGTTTAGGTTATTATTAGTTATTATTAGTTATATTAGTTTTATTAGTTATCAACTAGTTATTTTTTATTAGTTTTTATTCATTATTAGTTATTAGTTATTAGTTATTATTTATTATTCTTAGTTATTAGTTTATTAGTTTTTTAGTTATTATTATTTAGGCTTTAGGGTTAAGTGTTTAGGATTTAGGGTTTAGGGTTAGGGTTTTTTTAAATTTTTTAAATTTTTTATATTAAGTAAACTGGTAGGTTTAGGTTTATTTAGTTTGTTTATAATTTATTTTAGTTTATTTTATTTTTTATTTATATTTAGGTTTATTTTTATTTTTATTTAGTTTAGTTTATTTACTTTAGGTTTATTTATTTTAATTTATTTTTTAGGTTTAGGTTTAGATTTATTTTTTAGTTTAGTTTTATTTTTATTTTATTTTTTAGGTTTAGGTATTATTTTTTACTTTTAGGTTTAGGTTTACATTTTTATTTTATTTTTCTTAGGTTTAGGTTTGAGGTTTTTATTTTAGGTTTTTTTTAGGTTTTATTTTTTAATTTAAGTTTAGGTTTATTTTTAGTTTATTTTATATTATTTAATTTAGGTTCAGGTTTATGTTTAAACAAAATTGATAAGAATAGTTTAAATGGATGAGATTTTCATGATTTTTATAAAATTTGAATAAAATCTTATCTGAATGGGCTCATTTTCATATCGATTCACACCAGAAAGCTTCTATTTTTGTATTGGGACTAAATATAATGAAAAATGAAGGGTTTTCTAAGGGAATTCCTAAAATCACATCAAAATTATCACAAATAAAAGCTCCTAAGGCTGGCCAAGACTCTTGAAGATTATCTCACCAAGGATGATTTTTGATGATGGTGATGATCAGAGCACGCTCCTGAATGCAAAAAGAAGCCTTGGAATGGATATTATCTTTTTCCTCCCTTCGGAATAATGTATCCACCAATGGCCGCTGCTTCTTCACCAAACTCTGCTTGATTGTGATAGTTTTCACTCTAAAATGAAGTAGGAATGGTTGATGCTTGGTTTGGGAGCTCTATGGGAGCAAAATGAGGGTAAAAAGAGAAATGTTCAGGCATCTATTTTCTTATCTTTGATTTTTTTTTGAAATTCCCCTTTTTCATTGTTAATTTTGGCCCCTAGTGAATGTCCTATGGCATGGGGTGGTTGGGAATGGCAGGAAATCATCCTCGATGGCTTCACTTGAGTGGAGGAAGGTGTGAGAATGCAGCCAAGGCAAGGGGAGTGGGAGTCCTTGCTTGCCAAGTGTTCCGATGGGGGAGGTGAGGTGAATTCACCTCCCCATGAGTCATGGCTGACCCCACCACTTCTTGGGTTAGGTTGGTCAGTGTCTTTGGAGCCTAAGTGGACTAATGGATGAGTGTCAAGTGGCCAAGGAAGAGAAATGTCCATTTAGGTGAGTGCCTTTTCTCATGGGGTGCCATTGAACTAAGTGCCAAGTGGTCATTTAGCATTGGATTTGATTTGGGTAGATTTGAAATGAGTCAAAAGTGAGTTGGACCAAATTTCATATTGTTTGGAGTTAATTTGGTTTAATTTGACTCAATTTGACCCATTTAGGTCAAATTAGGTCAAAATGGGTTAGGTTGACAAATTGGTCAAATTTGGTCAAACCAAGGGTTGGGTCAAGTTTAAATGACCATTTAGAGTGCATTGGTTCAAATAGTTTCAATCAATTTGGCCAAGGTTGGATTTTGATTTGACCCATGTTGCCCATTTAGGTCAATTTGGATCAACTTGGGTTAAGAGGTCCAATTGGGTTAGGTTTGGCTCAATTGAAGGACAAGTCACGTTCAATGTTGATTTTGGTTTGATTTGAATCATTGGTTTTTCTGGATTTTGCGTAGGTGGTAATTTGGCTAGTTTGGGTTCATATGGGTTAAAGGGTTGACTTGTTCAATGGGTTAGGTTGACTTGGTTTGACCCAATTTATGATAATTACTCAATCTAAGGTGATTAAAAATCATGTCAATAAGTTTAGATTGGCTTGATTTTGGGTTGAGTTTGATTTAGCCTCATGATTGTAGATTTCATTTATATTTTGATAGATGTTTGAAGGAATGATTGATTTAAGAAAAAATTCATTGATTTTGATTTGATTTGGATAGGATTTGGCCAAGTTCAAGGAATTGTCTTAAAGGGCTTGAATTGTGTTTTGACTTGATTTTGGACTTGGTTTTGGTCATGGAATTCAATCATAAGATTTATGGAGAATTTTGAGCTTGGATTTGATCATGGGATTGAATCATTTGAAGTTTTATTTGAATTGTAATTTAATAGTTTGATTGAAGGGTTGAATTGATATCTGAGAAAGTCAAATGAATTAGGATTGATTTGAATTTGGTTAAGGCTAAGTCCATAGGATGAAATGAAAGGGCTTTGTAAGGGTATTGAATTTGAGTTTGATCATGGATTTAAATGAAATGATTTAGAATTCATATTTGGATTTGGATTTGAAATTGAGTTTGTGATTAGGTTGGAAATTTGGATTTGAATTGAATTTAAGGTGTACATGGATTGGATTTAGGCTACATTATATGATGAATTTAAGAAGGTGTACATGGATTAGTCCAAGCCTTAGGGTTTTATTTTTATTTTAGATTCAAGTTTTTTTTTAGTTTAGGGTTTAAGTTTTATTTTTTATTTAATTTTAAGTTATATTTTTAGGGTTTAGGGTTTTAGGGTTTAGGGTTTAGGGTTCTAGGTTTATGGTTTAAGGTTTAGGGTTTAGGGTTTAGGGTTTACAGTTTAGGATTTAGTGTTTAGGGTTTCAGGTTTAAGGTTTAGGGTCAAAGTTTTTTTTTTAAATTTTTTTTTAAATTAAGTAAACCAATAGGTTTAGGTTTATTAAGTTTATTTATTATTTATTTTAATTTATTTTATTTTTTATTTTTATTTAGATTTATTTTCATAATTATTTAGTTTATTTCATTTATTGTAACTTTATTTATTTTAGTTTAGGCTTTTTATTTTAGTTTATTTTTATGGGTTTAGGTTAGGTTTAGGTTTATTTTTTAGTTTAGTTTCATTTTTATTTTATTTTTTAAGTTTAGGTTTAAACTTTTTTTTAGGTTTAGGATTTAGGTTTTTAATTTAGGTTAATTTTTAGTTTATTTTATTTTATTTAGTTTAGGTTTATGTTTAGTTTGTTTTAAGTTTAGGTTTAGGCTTTATTTATTTTAGTTTTGTTTATTTTAGTTTAGGTTTAGGTTTATTTTATTTTTATTTTAGGTTTAGGTTTTTTTAAGTTTATTTTTTAAGTTTAGGTTTTTATTTAGTTTTTATTTTATGTTATTTTAGGTTTATTTTATTTTTATTTTATTTAATTTTTTTATTTTAGTTTTATCTTATTTTTTAATTTAGTTTATGTTTTTAATAAATTTATTATTGTTTAGTTTTTATTTTATATTTTATTTTAATTTTAGGTTTAGGTTTAGGTTTTTTAGGTTTCCAAGGTTTAGGGTTATTTTAGTTTAGTTTAGGTTTAGGTTTATTTTATTTCATTTATTTTTTTATTTGAGATTTAGGGTTTTTTTAGTTTAGAGTTTAGATTTTATTTTTTATTTATTTATAAGTTTTATTTTTAGGTTTATTTTTTAGGTTTAGGTTTTTATTTAGTTTTTGTTTTACTTTATTTTAGGATTATTTTATTTTTATTTTACGTTTAGTTTTTATTTTATTTAGGCTTTTTAATTTTTTAAGCTTATTTTATTTTTTTTAGTTTAGTTTTTATTTTTTATTTTATTTTATTTCTAGGTTTAGGTTTATGTTTAGGTTTTAGTTTAGATTTTTATTTTATTTTATTTTTTATTTTATTCAATTTTAGATTTATTTATTTATTTTATTTTTAGGTTTTATTTAGTTTAGGTTTAGGTTTTTAGGTTCCTAGGGTTTAGGGTTTAGGGTTATTTTAGTTTAGTTTATTTTAGTTTAGTTTTAGGTTTATTTTATTTTATTTTATTTTTATTTTAGGTTTAGGTTTTTTAAGTTTAGGGTTTAGGTTTTATTTGTTATTTATTCTTAAGTTTAATTTTTAGGTTTAGGTTTTTAATTAGTTTTATTTTATTTTATTTTAGGATTATTTTATTTTCATTTTACGTGTAGTTTTTATTTTATTTAGGTTTTTTATTTTTTATTTTAGTTTAGGTTTTTGTTTATTTTAATTTAGTTTGCTTTTTATTTTTTATTTTATTTTATTTCTAGGTTTAGGTTTAGGTTTAGGTTTAGGATTATGATTTAGTTTAGGTATTTATTTTATCTTATTTTTTATTTTATTTAGTTTTAGATTTATTTATTTATTTTAATTTTAGGTTTTATTTAGTTTAGGTTTAGGTTTTTAGGTTTTTAGGGTTTAGGGTTTAGGGTTATTTTAGTTTAGTTTATTTTAATTTAGGTTTAGGTTTATTTTATTTTATTTTATTTTTGGCTTATGTTTTTTTATAGTTTAAGGTTTATGTTTTTTTTTAAGTTTAATTTTTAGGTTTATTTTATTTTAATTTTATGTTTAGTTTTTATTTTATTTATGTTTTCTATTTTTAGGTTTATTTTATTTTTTAATTTATTTTAGGTTTTTATTTATTTTATTTTAGTTTAGTTTTTATTTTTTTATTTTTTTATTTTATTTATAAGATTAGGATTAGGTTAAGGTTTAGATTTTAATAGGTTTTTATTTTATTTTATTTCTTTTTATTTAGGTTTAATTTTTTATTTATTTTATTTTTAGTTTTTATTTATTTTAGGTTTAGGTTTTTAGGGATTAAGGATTAGGGTTTAGGGTTTAGGGTTAGTTTAGAGTTTATGGTTTAGCGTTTAGAGTTTTAGGTTTTAGGGTTTAGGGTTTTAAGGTTTAAGGTTTCAGGTTTTAGTGTTTACTATTTAGGGTTAAAGGTTTTAAGTTTAGGGTTTAGAGTTTAGGGTGAGTTTTTGGGTTTAGGGTTAGGGTTTTTTTTTCACTTTTTTGTTTTTTTAAATTAAGTAAACTAGTAGGTTTAAGATTATTTAGTTTACCTTTTAGTTTAGTTTTTATTTTTATTTTTTTATTTATAAGTTTAGCTTTAAGTTTATGTTCAAGTTTAGGTTTTAATTTTACTTTATTTTTTTATTTTATTTAGGCTTAGGTTTTCTGATTTATTTTATTTTTAGGTTTTATTTAGTTTAGGTTTAGGTTTTCATGTTTTTATGGTTTAGGGATTAGGGTTTAGGGTTTAGGGTTTAGGGTTAGTTTAATGTTTAAGGTTTAGAGAATAGGGTTTAGGGTTTATGGTTATGGGCTTTAGGTTTTAGGGTTTAAGGTTTAGGCTTTTAGGGTTTAGGGTTTAGGATTTAGTGCAGCATTTAGGGTTAGTTTTAGTGCTTATGATTTAGGGTTTAAGATTTAGAATTTAGGGTTTTTAGGGTTTGGGAATTAGGGTTTAGGGTTAGGGTTTTTTTTAAAAAATTTTTAAATTTTTTAAATTAAGTAAATTAGTAGTTATGGTTTTTTAAGTTTATTTAGTTTATTTTATTTTTTATTTATATTTAGGTTTATTTTTATTTTTATTTAGTTTAGTATTATTATTTTAGTTTTATTTATTTTAGTTTAGGTTTTTTATTTTAGTTTATTTTTTTAGGTTTAGGTTTAGGTTTATTTTTTAGTTTAGTTTTATTTTTATTTTATTTTTTAGGTTTAGCCTTTATTTTTTATTTTTAGGTTTAGGTTTAGGTTTTCATTTTATTTTTTTAGGTTTAGGTTTTAGGTTTTTATTTTAGGTTTGTATTTAGGTTTATTTTTATTTTATTTTATTTTATTTAGTTTAGGTTTTGTTTTTATTTAGGTTTAGGTTTAGGTTTTATTTATTTTAAATTTTTTTATTCTTGTTTAGGTTTAGGTTTATTTTATTTATATTTTAGGTTTAGGATTTTTTTTTATTTTAAGGTTTAGGTTTTATTTTTTATTTATTTTTAGGGTTTTTTAGGTTTAGGTTTCTATTTAGTTTTTATTTTCTTTTATTTTAGGTTTATTTTATTTATTACTTTATTAGTGTAGTTATTACATTTTATTAGTTATTTAGTTTAATTATTTTTATTAGTTATTATATATTAGTTATTAGTTTAGTTTATTAGGTTTATTATTATTATTTATTAGTTTAGTTATTAGTTATTAGTTTTTTTATTTTAGTTAGTTATTTATTTATTTATTAATTATTATTAGTTTGTTAGTTTATTATTAGTTATTAGTAGTTACTAGTTATATTAGTTAGTTATTAGTTTAGTTTATTAATTAGTTATTATTAGTTAAATTAGTTTAGTTAGTTATTATTAGTTATTAGTTAGTTAGTTAGTTAGTTATTATTAGTTATTATTAGTTAGTTATTATTATTAGTTTTTATTTTTTATTAGGTTTTTAGTTAGTTTTATTAGTTATTAGATATTTAGTTTATTATTAGTTGCTTATTAGTTTATTAGTTTAAGTTATTAGTTTTAGTTTATTAATTATTTTATTTGTTAGTTTTGTTATTAGTTAGTTTAGTTATTAGTTATTTCTTTTATTATTAGTTATCAATTTTTAGTTTAATTTATTATTATTATTATTAGTTTTACTATTATTGTTATTAGTTTATTAGTTTCAGGTTTAGATTTATTGGTTTTATTAGTTATTAGTTTATTAGTTTTTATTATTAGTCATTAGTTTATTAGTTTTTAGTTTTATTGGTTACTTATTATTATTATTATTATTATTATTATTATTATTTATTATTAGTTTAATTTTTTTATTAGTTTATTATTAGTTATCATTATTAGTTTTTTAGTTTAGTTATTATTATTAGTTTTATTATTAGTTTAATATTTAGTTATTATTAGTTAGTTTTAATTTATTAGTTATCAGGTTTAGTTATTAGTTTAGTAAGTTTTATTAGTTAGTTATTTATTAGTTTATTATTTTAGTTTTTAGTTCATTATTTAGTTATTATTAGTTATTAGGTTAGTTATTATAATTTTAGTTATTTATTAGTTATTATTATTATTAGTTATTAGTAATTATTAGTTAATTAATTTTTAGCTATTAGTTTAGGTTATTAGTTAGTTAGTTTTTGTTAGTTTATTAGTTTATTATTAGATTTAGTGGTTATTTATTAGTTAATTAAATTTATTAGTTTATTATTATTAGTTCATTAGTTTATTAGTTTATTAGTTATTTTAATTTTTATTAGTTATTAGTTTTATTTTAGTTATCAGGTTTTAGTTTGTTAGTTTAGGTTTTGTTTTAGTTTTATTAGTTTTATTATTAGTTATTTAATTAGTTATTAGTTTTATTTATTTTATTAGTTATTATTAATTTATTAGTTTAGTTATTATTATTATTAGGTTTTAATTAGTTATTTAGTTAGTTATTATTTATTAGTTATTATTTTATTAGTTTAGTTATTATTAATTATTATTTTTTTATTATTAGTTAGTTTAGTTATTATTAGTTAGCTAGTTATTAGTTTAGTTTTTAAGGTTTATTATTAGTTTATTATTAGTCTAGTTAGTTATTACTTTTTATTAGTTAGTTTATTAGTTATTAGTTAGTTTATTAGTTTATTAGTTTTATTAGTTTAGTTTTATTAGTTTTATTTAGTTATTAGTTTATTGTTTTTTTAGTTAGTTAGTTTATTAGTTTATTTGTTTAGTTTATTATTAGTTAGTTTAGTTATTAGTTATTAGGTTTAATTATTATTAGTTAGTTATTTAATTAGTTTTTTAGTTTAGTTATTAATTATTATTATTATTAGTTTTATTTAGTTAGTTTTAGTTAGTTTTAGTTTGTTAGTTATTAGTTTTTAGTTAGTTTATTTAGTTATTAGTTAGTTATTAGTTTTCATTTTTTTAGTTTAGTTAGTTAGTTTTTTTAGTTTAGTTAGTTATTAGTTAGTTAGTTTTAGTTTTGGTTTTTTTATTAGTTTGGTTAGTTTTTTTTGGTTATTATTGGGTTATTTTTTTTATTGGTTAGTTTTGTGTTAGTTTTGGTTGGTTTATTAGTTACTTGGGTTATTAGTTTATTATTTTTATTAGTTAGTAATTAGTTTGTTAGTTTAGTTATTATTATTATTAGTTGTATTAGTTTTATTTAGTTAGTTATTAGTTAGTTTTAGTTTATTAGTTATTGGTTATTAGTTAGTTTATTTAGTTATTAGTTAGTTATTAGTTTTTATTTTTTTAGTTTAATTAGTTAGTTTTTAGTTTAGTTATTTATTAGTTAGTTAGTTTTAAGGTTTAGTTTTTAGTTATTAGTTAGTTAGTTAGTTTTTTTAGTTCATTAGTTAGGTTATTTTATTAGTTTGTGTTATTGGTTTGTTGGTTTATTAGGCTATTAAGTTTTACTTATTAGTTTATTAGTTAGTTTAGTTATTGGTTTATTAGTTTTAGTTTTTTATTAGTAACTTATTACTTAGTTAGTTTAGTTCTTAGTTTAGTTTAGTTATTTATTATTAATTATTAGTTATTAGTTTTAGTTATTAGTTATTAGTTTTTATTTAGTTTTTATTGTTTATTTAGTTTATTAGTTTTTAGTTAGTTTAGTTTTATATATTATTATTATTATTATTAGTTTAAGTTATTAGTTTATTTAGTTAGTTAGTAGTTTAGTTATTAGTTCTTATTAGTTATTATTAGGTTATTATTAGTTTTATTATTAATTTAGTTAGTTTTATTATTAATTATTATTTTATTAGTTTTATTAGTTTTGGTTTTAAGTTATTATTAGTTATTAGTCATTATTCTTTATTAGTTTTTAATTTTATTATTAATTATTAGTTATTAGTTTGTATTAGTTTATTATTATTAATTAGTTTTATTAGTTATTTAGTTTAGTTATTTAGTTTTATTAGTTATTTTTAGTTAGTTTTTAGTTTAGTTTAGTTAGTTATTTAGTTATTAGTTTTAATTTCAGTTATTTTATTATCTAGTTATTAGTTAGTTATTATTTAGTTTTATTGGTTTATTATTTATTAGTTTTATTAGTAAGGTTTTTAGTTATTATAAGTTTATTAGTTAGTTAATTTTTATTAGTTTTATTGGTTAGTTAGTTGGTTTATTAGTTTATTAATTTTATTAGTTAGTTTTATTAGTTTTTAGTTTATTAGTTATTATTAGTTAGGTTATTATTATTTTTTATTTTTTAGTATCAGTTAGTTATTATCATTAGTTAGGTTATTTTATTAGTTATTAGTTTTAGTTTAGTTATTTATTTATTAGTTTTAAGTATTTATTATTAATTAGTTGTTTAGTTATTTATTAGTTTTATTATTTACTTTATTATTTTAGTTTACTAGTTATTAGTTTAGTTATTAGCTTTAGTTTATTATTTTTAGTTATTAGTTTTAATTATTAGGATTTAGTTATTAGTTTTATTAGTTTTATTATATTATTATTAGTTAGTTAGTTTTATTTTAATAGTTTAGTTATTTAGTTTTTAATGTTATTTATTTTAGTTAGTTCTATTTTTTATTCGGTTTAGTTATTAGTTTTATTAATTTGTATTGTATTATTGTATTATTGTATTATTTATTTATTAGATTAGTTATTATGGTTATTAGTTTTAGTTATTATTATTAGTTTAGTTATTTAGTTATTATTTTAATTTTAGTTAATTAACTTTAGTTAGTTTTAGTTATTAGTTTTTTAATTTTATTAGTTTAGTTTTGAGTTATTAGTTTGTTAGTTTAGTTTTTTGTTTTTATTAGTTAGTTAGTTATTATAAGTTTTAGTTTATTAGTTATTAGTTATGTTATTAATTAGTTATTATTTAGTTATTACTAGTTTTATTTAGTTATTAGTTATTAGTTTTATAAGTTATTTATTAGTTAGTTATTTAGTTGTTATTATTAGCTTATTAGTTTATTATTAGCTATTATTTAGTTATTAGTATTTATTAGTTTATTATTAGTTATTAGTTATTAGTATTTTAATTATTATTTTTTAATTTTTGTTATTAGTTTGGGTTATTATTATTAGTTAGTTATCAGTTAGTTTTATTATTAATTATTTATTTATTAGTTTATTAATTTAGTTATTAAGTTTTGTTAGTTATTTAGTTTAGTTATTTTATTTCTTATTAGTTATTAGTTATTAGTTAGTTTATCATTTTATTATTATTTTATTTATTAGGTTTATTATTATTATTATTAGTATTTTTATTAGATTTTATTTTTTTATTTATTTATTTATTATTTAGTTATTTTTTGGTTTAGTTTTATATTTAGTATTAATTTATTAGTTAGTTATTAGTTATTATTAGTTAGTTATTATTAGTTATTATTTTTATTGTTGGTTATTTATTTTAGTTTTATTAATTTTTTTAGTTATTAGTTTTATTAGTTTATTAGTTTAAGTTATTAGTTTTATTTTATTAGTTTTATTTTATTGGTTTATTATTGGTTATTATTTTTATTGGTTTTATTAGTTTTGGTTTTAGTTATTCTTATTAGTTATGGTTATTAGTTATTAATATTAGTTTTTTGGTTTTCTTTTTTAATTTGGTTATTATTAATGGTTATTTGTTATTAGTTTTTTTATTAGTTTTTATTATTGGTTAATTTTATTGGTTATTTAGTTTTGGTTATTTTTATTTAGTTATTTAGTTTTTTTAGTTATTATTAGTGGTTTAGTTTTAGTTTTTTGTTTGGTTTGTTATTTAGTTATTAGTTTTTGGTTTTAGTTATTTTATTATTTAGTTATTAGTTAGTTTTATTAGTTTATTATTTATTAATTTTATTAGTTAGTTTTTTAGTTATTATTAGTTTATTAGTTAGTTAATTTTTTTAGTTTTATTAGTTTAGTTAGTTAGTTTAATTTAGTTATTAGTTTATTAGTTAGTTTTATTAGTTTTTAGTTTATTATTATTAGTTATTATTTGTTTTTAGTTTATTAGTTTTATTTTTAATTAGTTATTTAGTTATTTATTAGTTTTATTATTAAGTTTATTTTAGTTTATTAGTTATTAGTTTAGTTATTAGTTTTAGTTTATTAGTTTAGTTTATTGGTTTTTAGTTATTAGTTTTAGTTATTAGTTTATTTATATTATTAATAGTTAGCTAGTTTTATTTTATTAGTTTAGTTATTAAGTTTTATTATTATTTATTAGTTAGTTATATTTTATTTATTTTAGTTATTAGTTTTATTAGTTTATTATTTATTATTATTATTATTATTATTATTATTTATTATTAGATTAGTTTTTATTAGTTATTAGTTATTAGTTTAGTTATTTAGTTAATATTTTTATTTTAGTTAGTTAGTTTAAATTATTAGTTTTTTTAGGTTTTATTAGTTTAGTTATTGGTTATTAGTTAGTTAGTTTAGTTATTTTTTTTGTTTTTGGTTATTGGTTTTTTGTTGTTAGTTTATTAGTTAGTTGGTTATTATTAGTTTTTAGTTTGTTGGTTATTGGTTAGTGATTAGTTTTTTATTTGGTTATTATTGGTTTTAGTTAGTTATTGGTTATTAGTTTTATAAGTTATTCATTAGTTTATTAGTTATTAGTTATTATTATTAGTTTATTATTAGTAATAATATTGTTATTATTATTTACTAGTTTATTATTAGTTATTAGTTATTAGTTTAATTAGTTTTTTAGATATTATTATTTATTAAGTTTTGTTATTAGTTATTAGTTTCGTTATTTAGTTAGTTTTACTAGTTTAGTTATTTAGTTAGTTTACTATTAAGTTTGTTTTTTAGTTCTTAGTTTTTTATCAGTTATTAGTTTTATTAATTTAGTTATTTAGTTTAGTTATTTATTATTAGTTTAGTTAGCTATTTTATTAGTTAGTAGTTAGTTATTTATTTTATTTATTTATTAGTTTAGTTAGTTTATTAGTTAGTTTAGTTATTAGTTTTAGTTATTAGTTATTATTTATTTATTAATTTTTATTAGTTTTATTATTTATTTATTAATTTTTATTAGTTTTATTATTTATTTATTAGTTTATTATTATTTTGTTTATTAGTTATTAGTTATTTAGTTGTTATTAGTTAGTTATTTTTTATTCTTAGTTTATTAGTTTAATTATTAGTTATTAGCTATTAGTATTTATTTGATAGTTATTAGTTAGTTATTAGTTTAGTTGTTATTTAGGTTTAGTTAGTTTTAGTTATTAGTTAATTTTTAGTTTTTATTAGTTATTAGTTAGTTTTATTAGTTATTATTATTATTATTATTTATTAGTTTATTTACTTTTATTATTTATTATAAGTTAGTTTGTTAGTTATTTTATTTAGTTTTATTAAGTATTAGTTTTTAGTTATTATTATAAGTTTTTTAGTTTGGTTTATTAGTTAGTTATTAGTTATTAGTTTAGTTATTATTAGTTAGTTATGTAGTTTAGTTATTATTAGTTATAAGTTAGTTAGTTTTTAGTTTATTAGTTTAGTTAAGCTTTTTAGTTTAGTTTAGTTTTTAGATATTTAGTTTTTATTATCAGGTTTTTTAGTTTTTAGTTAGTTTTAGTTATTAGTTTATTAATTAGTTTTTAGTTTAGTTAATTTCTTTAGTTAGTTTTATTTTATTAGTTATTATTATTATTATTATTAGTTTATTATTAGTTATTATTATTAGTTATTAGTTTATTAGGTTTATTAGTTTAGTTTATTAGTTAGTTTTAGTTTATTAGTTTTATTAGTTATTTAGTTATTAGTTTTATTAGTTTATTAGATTTTTAGTTATTTATTTATTAGTTAGTTTTTTAGTTTATTTAGTTATTAGTTTATTAGGTTTTTAATTAGTTTAGTTATTTAGTTTTTACATGTTTATTTTTAGTTATTTTAGTTTTTTTTTTAGTTTTTTTATTAATTTTATTATTTAGTTATTATTAGTTATCATTAGTTATTAGTTTATCTTTTTTGGTTAATTAGTTAATTAGTTATTAATTTATTTATTTATTAGTTTGGTTATTAGTTATTTGGTTTATTAGTTGTGTTATTGGTTAGTTATTATTTAGTTTTTAGTTTGTTTATTATTAGTTATTAGTTAGGTTAGTTATTTATTAGTTATTATTATTAGCTTTGTTAGTTATTTAGTTTAATTATTATTATTATTATTAGTTTTAGTTTATTAGTTTATTAGTTTATTAGTTTATTAGTTCGTTAGTTTATTAGTATTTTAAGTTTTGTTATTAGTTAATTTAGTTAGTTTTGTTAGTTATTAGTTTAGTTTAGTTATTAGTTATTAATTATTAGTTTAGCTATTTAGTTTATTATTATTTGTTAGTTTATCTCTTTATCATTTTAGTTTATTTTTATTATTATTAGTTTATTATTTAGTTATTAGTTTATTAGTTTTATTAATTTTTTAGTTTATTAGTTTAGGTTATTATTCGTTATTAGTTTTATTAGCTTATTATTAGTTATTATATAGTTTTTATTAGTTTTTGTTATTATATCTAGTTATTATTATTAGTTATTAGTTTATTAGTTTATTATTATTATTAGTTTAGTTTAGTTATTAGTTTTTTAGGTTTATTGTTAGTGTTTTATGATTTATTAGTTTATTAGCTAGGTTTTTAGTTTGTTATTAGTTATTAGTTATTAGTTATTAGTTATTAGTTTATTATTATTAATTATTAGTTAGTTATTTATTATTAGTTTAGTTTTATTAGTTAATTAGTAATCAATTTTAGTTATTATTTTAATAGTTAGTTAGTTTAGTTTAGTTAGTTAATTTATTTAGTTTATATTAGTTATTAATTATTATTATTATTTTTAGTTTTATTTGTTATTAATTTAGTTATTAGTTTTATTTATTATTAGGTTTAAGTTTAGATATTAGTTAGTTATTAGTTTTATTAGTTTATTATTATTAGTTTAATTATTATTAGTTTATTACTATTAGTTTATTATTATTAGTTATTAGTTAGTTATTATTTTAGTTATTTATTTAGTTATTGTTATTAGTTTATTATTATTATTATTAGTTATTAGTTTTATTAGTTTAGTTATTAGTTTAGTTATTTCTTTAGTTATTATTATCAATTATTAGTTATTAGTCATTAGTTAATTAGTTTTATTGGCTAGTTTTAGTTAGTTTTTAATCATTAATAGTTTAGTTAATTTTATTAGTTATTTTAGTTTTAATTTATTAGTTATTTAGTTTATTAGTTGATATTATTATTGTTATTTATTTTAATTTTATTATAAGGTATTAGTTAGTTTAGTTATTAGTTTATTATTTAGTTTATTAGTTAGTTTTTTATTAGTTATTTATTGGTTATTATTGGTTGGTTTATTAGTTTAGTTATTTATTTTTTTTTTTGTTTATTAGTTTATAAGTTTAGTTTTATTAGTTAGTTAGTTTATTATTATTTAGTTTTTGTTTTATTATTTTTTAGTTTTTTTATTAGGTTTAGTTTAGTTATTTAGTTATTATTAGTTAGTTATTAATATTATTAAGTTATTAGTTTTTAGTTTTATTAGTTATTAGTATTTAGTTTTGTTAGTTATTAGCTATTATTTATTATTAGGTTTATTATTAGTTATTTAGTAATTAGTTTTTAGTTATTATTATTAGTATATTAGTTTTTATTTGGTTTTAGTTATTTAGGTTTTCATTAGTTAGTTATTTAGTTTTTATTTATTAGTTATTATTAGTTTAGTTATTTAGGTTGTTAATTTAGTTAGTTATTAGTTATTAGTTATATTAGTTATTAGTTATTGTTTAGGTTATTAGTTTATTAGTTTAGTTATTAGTTTAGTTATTAGTTATTAATTTAGTTTAGTTTTATTAGTTTATTATTATTAGTTATTATTAGTTAGTTAGTTAGTTATTAGTTATTGTTATTAGTTTAGGTTTAGTTAGTTATTATTAGTTATTAGTTTGTTTTATTATTATTATTAGTTTATTTTAGTTATTTTTATTGGTTTTTATTATTATTATTTTTTTGGTTAATAGTTTTATTAGTTAGTTAGTTTATTGGTTATTAGTTATTAGTTTTATTTTAGTTAGTTGGTTATTATTTTATTAGTTTAGTTTTTTTATTAGATAGTTTATTATTATTATTAGTTTTGTTTATTTATTATTAATTACTAGTCTTTTAGTTAGTTTTTATTAGTAATTAGTTATTACTAGTTTTATTTATTAGTTATTAGTTTAGTTAGTTATTTAGTTAGTTAGTTTTATTAGTTAGTTTTTCAGTTTATTATTAATTATTAGTTTTTTTATTATTTAGTTAGTTATTAGTTTAGTTATTTATTTTTAGTTTATTTATTAGTTTATTAGATTTAGTTATTAGTTATTAGTTTTATTTTATTAGTTTAGTTATTAGTTATTTAGTTTATTATTAGTTACTTTTTAAGTTTTTCTTTGTTATTAGTTATTATTAGATATTATTAGTTAGTTAGTTTTAGTTATTAGTTTATTAGTTATTATTTTATGAGTTATTAGTTATTTAGTTATTATTAGTTTTAGTTATTTAGTTTATTACTTTAGTTTTTTATTTAGTTTATTATTTTATTAGTTTAATTATTATTAATATTAAGTTTATTGGTTAGTTATTTTATTACTATTAGTTATTATTAGTTTACTAATTTTTTATTTATTTTATTAGTTTTTAGTTATTATTATTAGCTAGTTATTTAGTTTAGTTTATTAGTTATATTAGTTATTAGTTTTATTAGTTTTATTATTAGTTATTTTAATTTTTAATTTATGGATTTCAATTAAATGATTTAGAATTCAGATTTGGATTCGGATTTGAAATTGAATTTGAGGTTTGGTTAGAAATTTGGATTTGAATTGAATTTAAGAAGGTGTACATGAATTGGATTTAGGCTACATTATAGGTGATTTTCCTAGGTCCACAGGCATGGCCTAATCTTATGATTAACCCTTCTAAGTCTTTAAGCTTAGGTTAAGTGTTCACCTAATCACTAAAATTGTCTTATGACAAAGAAAGGCATAGTGTCTAGATGACTCATAAATCTAAGAAGACAAGGTTGAGAACTCACTCCAAAAGTGAGGTCAATAAGATTTATGTTTTATGTTTTTTTTAGGTTTATTTTTAGGTTGATTTTTTTAGGTTTAGGTCTTTATTTAGTTTTTATTTTATTTTAGGTTTATTTTATTTTTATATTAGGTTTAGTTTTTATTTTTTTATTTGTTTTAATTTTAGTTTATTTTATTTTATTTTAGTTTTATTTTTTATTATATTTTATTTTAGGTTTAGGTTTAGTTTTTGTTTAGGTTTTATTTTATCTTTATTTTATTTTATTTAACTTTAGGTTAATTTATATATTTTATTTTAAGGTTTTTTTAGGGTTTAGGGTTATTTGTTTAGTTTATTTTGTTTAGGTTTATATTTATTTTTTATTTTTGTTTATTTTATTTTTTTTAGGTTTAGGTTTTTTTTTAGTTTAGGGTTTAGGTTTTATTTATCATTTATTTTTAAGCTATGTTTTTAGAGTTTAGGGTTTTAGGATTTAGGGGATTTAGGGTTTTAGGGTTTAGGGTTTAGGGTGGTAGGGGGAATTTTATTGCCACAAAAAGAGGGTTACAAGATCCTTAAATGGGATAAACTCCATAATTACTGCTCAAAGAGCTACAATCAGCCTAAAGAGTAAATCCCCTATATAAGTACAACCAAAAGCAAAGTAAAAGAGTAAAGGAAAGCAAAAGATACAAATTGATTAACATAGATAAGCCAATGGATAGATTAGGGCCAAAGCTCTTTAGGATGAGAGAATGCATGACACTAGGGAGCAAACCTGCAAGAGAACAAGAGAAGTGCACCTGCAAAATTGTAGAAAGATAGAAATTAGAGCAGTTAAAGTAATACGGACAAAATGAAAATTGAAAGTAGCATAAGCGAGAAAGATTATAAAGTAGTGTGATAGAGAAGGCTCATTCATCACATCAAATTGGGCGGCAAATATGAGCATCCAAACTTAGAAGGGTTACAACATAAGAGCTACTACCAAACCAAAAAGGAGTGAAATCATCACAGCCATCATAGCCAACAAATCTGTGGGAAGATAGCAACCATTTGTTGAAATTTTTTTAAGCCTTAGTACATGAAAACATAAGCAAAGCCATATACATGATAAAAAAGGATACAACAAAGAACAGAATGGGTAAGGGGATCCCATGCAGAATAAATATCATCAATATAGTCACCATGGCATGAGAAACCCTACACATATGAAAATGAACTTCCAGATCCACCTTATTTTAAACCGGAGGAAAGAGTTTAATTAGACCGACATGAAAATCCACCACAAGAAAATAATAGAAAGGGTCCGTCAGAGGAAAGAAGCAATACACAACTCGTTGAAAATCCTGCTGAAATCCAGCAAGGCAAATAAACAAGCATGTAAATAACTCCAACCCAAACATATAGGACATATATGAAATTAATGACCAGCAAGTGTATAGCAAAATAGCATAACCCAAACTCAAATTACAACAGGAAATGCAGAAGTTTAACAGAGACAAGATGGGAATGCAGCAGTAGATTAGGCAGACCAGAAGGCACAGATAATAAGTTACTCCCCACAAACAGCTCTAAATTAAGACAATCAGAGAGACAACCCTAGAAGCAGCTTGCTGGGCATAAAACCCAATAATCCAGTTTAGCCAACAACCAAGATAGCAAAAAATAGCAAGATGGCAACAAAACCACCCATTCAGAATAGACAGTGCATATGGTAATATCCAAGTAGGCAATAGCATAAGCACAGTGATCTGTGCAATTCTAATAGAACGAAGATGGAAAAAATAGCAGCAGATTAAGTAGACCTCAAACATTAGGTGATCAGCTGCAGCCAGTTGCAAACATCAAAAATAATCATAAAAGAAACAGCAACAAATAGCGAACAACCATAAAGGTAGCCTGCTGGACAAAGGACCCGAAAATCCAACAGCCAACAATTAAAACAACAATACAATGATTGCACCCACCATAAGATAAGCCAGTGAAAAATAGAGATACAAAATAGATACAAAAGGGGTTCAAAAGAGAGCCATCATTGAAATCCATCAAAACAAAGAAGAGCAGGCTTGCAGCTAAACCAACATCCTCAGTAAAAGAAGACTGGAAAGAAATCATTAAGTAAGAGTGCGATTCAGATATTTAGGCTCTATTGTTCAAAAGGATGGTGAAATAGATCGAGATGTTATTAGTAGAACTCAAGTTGGATGGTTGAAGTGGAGGAATGCTTCTAGCGTATTGTGTGATAGAAAAGTTCCACTTAAACTTAAGGGAAAATTTTATAAGATGGTGGTAAGACCTACAATGACTTATGGTGCAGAATGTTGGCCAATAAAAGAGAAGCATAAGATTAAGTTAAGTGTTATAGAGATGAGGATGCTTAGGTGGATGAGTGGCTTTACTCTTAGAGATAAAATGCAAAATGAGTATGTTCGAGAAAAAGTTGGAGTAGCTCCAGTGGCAGATAAGATTAGAGAGAGTCGCCTTAGATGGTTTGGCCACATAAAGCATTGGTCGTCCGATGACTTGGTTCGTAGATGCATTAGATTTGCCTTATGTTAAGAAAGTTAGAGGTAGACCTAAAAAGACTTGATTAAGATGAATAAAAAATGACCTTAGTATACATGAATTAAATAAGAATTTGACCCATAATAGGACACAATGGAGACAAAGGATTCATGTAGCCAACCTCACTTAGTGGGATAAAAGCTTGTTGTTGTTGTAGGTTTATTATTATTTTTTATTAGTTTAATTATTACTTATTAGTTATTAGTTTTAGCTAGTTTTTTATTTATATTAGTTGTTATTAGTTAGTTATTATTATTAGTTAGTTATTAGTTTATTATTAGTTATTAGTAGTTATTAATTTTATTAGTTAGTTATTAGTTTAGGTTATTAGTTAGTTATATAAATTATACTAGTTTAGTTAGTTACTATTATTAGTTATTAGTTAGTTAGTTAGTTATTATTAGTTATTATTAGTTAGTTTTTATTAATAGTTTTTATTTTTAATTAGTTTTTTTTAGTTAGTTTTATTAGTTATTAGTTAGTTAGTTTATTATTAGTTAGTTACTAGTTTATTAGTTTAGGTTATTAATTCTAGTTTATTAGTTTTTTTATTAGTTTGTTTAGTTCTTAGTTATTTATTTTATTATTAGTTTATTATTTTTAGGTTTAGGTTTATTAGTTTTTTAGCTATTAGTTTTTTACTTTTTATTATTAGTTTTTAGTTTATTAATTTTATTATTATTATTATTATTAGTTTATTAGTTTTAGGTTTAATTTTATTAATTTTTTAGTTATTAGTTTTATTATTTTTTATTATTAGTTATTAATTTATTAGTTTTTAGTTTTATTAGTTAGTTATTATTATTTATTATTAGTTTATTTAATTTTTATTAGTTTATTATTAATTAGTTTAATTATTATTAGTTAGTTTTAGTTATAAGTTTAGTTAGTTTATTTATTAGTTTATTATTAGTTTATTATTTTAATATTTTAGTTTTTAGTTAGTTATTTAGTTATTATTATTAGTTATTAGGATAGTAATTATAAGTTTAGTTATTTACTAGTTTTTTATTATTAGTTATTAGTTATTATAAGTTATAGTTAGTTATTTGGTTTGTTAGTTAGTTAGTTATATTAGTTTTAGTTTATTAGTTTTTTTAGTTATTTATTAGTTAGTTAGTATTATTAGTTAGTTTTACTAGTTTATTATTTTTAGTTTATTAGTTTATTAGCTTATTAGTTTTTTAGGTTTTATTTGTTATTAGTTTTATTTTACTTATTAGGTATTAGTTTATTTATTTAGGTTTAGTTTTAGTTTTATTAGCTTTATTATTAGTTTATTAGTTAGTTATTAGTTTTATTAGTTATTATTAGTTTATTAGTTTAGTTATATTATTATTACTTTTTAGTTAGTTATTTAATTAGTTATTATTTATTATTTACTAGTTTATTAGTTTATTATTAGTTAGTTATTAGTTAGTTAGTTATTAGTTTCTTTGGTTATTAGTTTAGTTAGTTATTAGTTTTTATTAATTAGCTTATTAGTAATTAGTAAGTTTATTAGTTTATTAGTTTAGTTTTATTAGTTTTCTTAAATTTATTTAGTTATTGGTTTATTAGTTTTTTAGTTGTTTATTAGTTTATTAGTTTATTAGTTTAATTTATTATTAGTTAATTTAGTTAGTTATTAGTTATTAAGTTTAATTATTATTAGTTAATTATTTAATTAGTTTTTTAGATAAAATATTAGGTTTAGTTTAGTTATTAGTTATTATTATTATTGGTTTTATTTAGTTAGTTATTAGCTTTAGTTTATTAGTTATTAGTTATTAGTTAGTTTATTTAGTTATTAGTTAGTTATTAGTTTTAAGTTTTTAGTTTAGTTAGTTAGTTTTTTAGTTTAGTTAGTTATTAGTTAGTTAGTTTTAGTTTTAGTTTTTAGTTATTAGTTAGTTAGTTAGTTTTTTTAGTTAATTAGTTAGGTTATTTTATTTGTTAGTTTTATTAGTTTTAGTTAGTTTTATTAGGTTATTAGGTTTAGTTATTAATTTATTAGTTATTAGTTTAGTTTAGTTATTAGTTATTAGTTTATTAGTTTTTATTAGTTAGTTATTAGTTTAGTAATTTAGTTTTTAGGTTTAGTTTAGTTATTTATTATTAGTTATTAGTTATTAGTTTTTATTTAGTTGTTATTATCTATTTACTTTATTAGTTTTTTACTTAGCTTAGTTTTGGTTATTATTATTATTACTTTTATTTATTAATTTATTTAGTTAGCTATTAGTTTAGTTATTAGTTTTTATTAGTTATTATTAGTTTATTATTAGTTTTATTATTAGTTTAGTTTGTTTAGTTAGTTTTATTATTGGTTATTATTTTATTAGTTTTATTAGTTTTAGTTTTTAGTTATTACTATTAGTTATCAGTTATTATTATTAGTTAGTTTTTAGTTTTATTATTAGTTTTCAGTTTTTAATTTAATTTAGTTACTTATTAGTTTTAGTTTTAGTTATTTTATTATTTAGTTATTAGTTATTAGTTAGTTATTAGTTAGTTTCATTAGTTTGTTATTTATTAGTTTAATTAGTTAGTATTTTAGTCATGATTACTTTATTAGTTAGTTAGTTTTTATTAGTTTATTGGTTTAGTTAGTTAGATTAGTTTAGTTATTAGTTTATTAGTTTTTAGTTTATTATTATTAGTTTTGACTTTATTAGTTATTATTAGTTAAGTTATTAGTTTTTATTCTTAGTTAGTTATTATTATTAGTTAGGTTATTTTATTAGTTATTAGTTTTAGTTTAGTTATTTAGTTATTAGCTTTAGGATTTTATTATTAATTAGTTATTTATTTAGTTATTAGTTTTATTATTTAATTTATATTTTAGTTTATTAGTTATTAGTTTAGTTATTAGTTTTAGTTTATTAGTTTAGTTTATTAGTTTTTACTTATTAGTTTTAGTTATTAGTTTTATTAGTTTTATTATATTATTATTAGTTAGTTAGTTTTATTTTATTAGTTTAGTTATTTAGTTTTATTATTATTTATTAGATAGTTTTATTTTATTTAGTTTAGTTATCATTTTTATTAGTTTATTATTTTGATTATTATTATTATTATTATTATCATCATCATCATCATCATCATTATTATTATTATTATTATTATTATTATTATTATTATTATTATTTATTAGGTTACTTTTTATTAATTATTTATTATTACTTTAGTTCTTAGTTTAGTTATTATTATTAGTATTGTTATTTAGTTATTATTTTAGTTTTAGTTAGTTAGTTTAATTAGTTTTTTTTTTAGTTTTTTAGGTTTTATTAGTTTAGTTTTTTAGTTTTTTAGGTAATTTTATTTTATTTTATTTAAGTTTATCTTTTCTGATTTATTTATTTATTTTTCTTTCATTTAGTTTAGATTTAGGGTTTAGGGTTTAGGGATTAGGGATTAGGGTTTAGGGTTTAGGAAATGGCATTGGATTAGTTTAACATTTAAGGTTTAGAGTTTGGGGTTTAGGGTTTAAAGTTTAGGGTTGTAGGTTTTAAGTTTTAAGGTTTAGGCTTTTAGGGTTTAGAGTTTAGGGTTTAGGGTTTAGGGTTTAGGATTCAGGGTTTTAGGATTTCAGGTTTTCGATTTTTGGTTTAGGGTTTAGGGTTTTAGGGTTTAGGGTAGCATATAAGGTTGTAGGTTTAGGGATAGTTTGAGGGTTTAGGATTTATGGTTTATGGTTTAGAGTTAGATTTTTTTTAATATTTTCTTAAAAATTTTTTAAATTTATTTAAATTAAGTAAACTAGTAGGTTTAGGTTTATTTAGTTTATTTAGTTTATTTTTTATTTATTTTATTATATTTTATTTTTTATTTAGGTTTATTTTTATTTTTTATTTAGTTTAGCATATTTATTTTAGTTTTATTTATTTTAGTTTTGGTTTTTTATTTTAGTTTATTTTTAGGTTTAGGTTTAAGTTTATTTTTTTAGTTTAGTTTTATTTTTATTTTATTTTTTAGGTTTAGGTTTTATTTTTTGTTTTTAGGTTTAGGTTTAGGTTTAGGTTTTTATTCTATTTTTTAAGTTTAGGTTTTAAATTTTTATTTTAGGTTTATTTTTAAGTTTTATTTTTTAATTTTGGTTTAGGTTTATTTTTAGTTTATTTTATTTTATTTAGTCTAGGTTAGGTTTATGTTTTATTTTTGTAAGTTTAGGTTTATTTTATTTCTATTTTAGGTTTAAGAGTTTTTAGTAGTTATTAGTTTTTTTAGTTAGTTCTTAGTTTAATTTATTAGTTAGTTATTATTAGTTATATTAGTTTAGGTAGTTATTATTATTATTTATTAGTTAGTTAGTTAGTTATTATAAGTTAGTTTTCATTATTAGTTTTTTAGTTAGTTTTTTAATTAATTAGTTAGTTAATTTAATATTAGTTTAGGTTATCAATATTAGTTTATTAGTTTTTATTTCTCAGTTAGTTTAGTTATTAGTTATTTATTTTATTATTGGTTATTAGTTATTAGTTTAGTTTATTATTATTTTAGTTTAGTAATTTTTTATTTATTAGTTATTAGTTATTAGTTATTAGTTTTTAGTTATTATTTTTTTATTAGTTTAGTTATTAGTTAGTTAGTTTTATTATTTTATTTATTTAGTTATTAGTTATTATTAGTTATTAGTTATTTAGTTTAGTTTTTATTTCTAATTTTATTTGTTTAGTTAGGTTTTATTAGTTATTAGTTATTAGTTTATTATTATTATTATTAGATTTAGTTATTAGTTATTAGTTTAGTTATTTATTAGTTTTATTAGTTATTAGTTTGTTTAGTTTTTATTAGTTTGTTTATTTAGTTATTTTTTAGTTTAGTTATTTATTATTAGTTATTAGTTATTATTAGTTTTTTAGTTTAGTTATTATTATAATTATTAGTTAGTTATTATTAGTTTAGTTAGTTATTTAATTATTAGTTAGGTTTTAGTTTACTAGTTTATAATTATTAGTTAGTTATTAGTTTATTAATTTTAATTAGTTATTTATTTTATTAGTTATTATTAGTTATTAATTATTTTATTTTTAGTTAGTTATAAGGTTTAGTTATTAGTTATTTTAGTTAGTTAGTTTATTTAGTTTTATTTGTTTTTAATTATTTAGTTTATTATTTTTAGTTACTATTAGTAATTATTTATTAGTTAGTTAGCTAGCTTATTAGTTATTTATTAGTTATTAATTATTAATTTATAAGTTATTAATTATTATCATTATTTTCATTATTATTATTATATTTTGTTATTAGTATTATTATTAGTTATTATTATTAGTTTTTTATTTAGCCATTATTTATTATTTTATTAGGTTTAGTTTAGTTTTTAAGGTTTATTTTATTATTAGTTTTAATTAGTTTTTTTAGTTATTTATTTATTGTTATTATTTAGTTATTAGCTAGTTTTTATTTAGTTGTTTGTTTAGTTATTTATTAGTTAGTTTTAGTTATTATTAGATTTAGTTTAGTTTTTTAGTATTTTATTTATTTATTATTTTTTATTAATATTTATTAGTTATTAGTTTATTTTTATTTTATTAATTATTAGTTAGTAATTATTAAATATTTTATTAGTTATTATTAATTATTAGTTTAGTTATTATTAGTTTAGTTATTTAGTTATCTATTACTTAGTTTATTTTATTAGTTATTATTAGTATTATTACTTATTAATTTTATTAGTTTTTTTTATTAGTTATTTCTAGTTAGCAAGTTTATTATTAGTTTATTTATTTATTTTTTAGTTACCCGATTTAATTATTTTATTATTTATTTCTAGTT